>PVJA010000419.1:0-114417 GCA_004027025.1 Myocastor coypus
AAAAAAAAAAAAAAAAAAAAAAAAAAAAAAAAAAAAAAAAAAAAAAAAAAGAAGAGAAGAGAAGCGAAGAGAAAAGAAAAGAAAAGAAAAAAGAAAAAAAAAACATATAGTAGTTGTAACTTTGTTCACCTCTTTGATGTGTCTTTGGCCCAGAGGCTACACTATGCTCACTGAACCTCCCTTAGCTCATCCACCATGACCCAAGCAATCTTGATGAAATACAGCTCTGGACACAGCATTTCCGTTTCCTAATTTCTTGACTCAAGCAAGACAGAGCCTTCATAGATTCGCAACACTCTTTGTATCTACTCGCCTCTACTTTTTTCAAGTTTGTCCACTCATAGATACCAGAAAATATTCTTTTTCTACAACAAAGGTCTTCAGTGTGCTCAAAAAGCTACTCTTTGGACTCTGTTTCCTGTCACATTTTAAAGACTTTTGTAGCTTATTTTGCAGATCCAAAGTCAGTGAGTTCCTCCTCTCAATAGAGTTCTTCACCTGTAAGGATCTTTTGCGGGGTTCACTTTTAGCATTCATTTGGTTATCTATGTTTGTTTTTAATGTCTTTGGTACAGTATCTCATTAAGCAGCATGGCGTTGTACTGATGCTCCTGTCTTCAGCCTCCCCAGCCTTGGGGTTAGAGGCATGCACCACCACACCTAGTCTCCTTGGCTGGCCCAGAGCATCCAGGGGTGGGGCTGGCCTGAAATGTGTTACTGGGATCAAACCCAGTCCCTGTACTTGCCTACGCAGGCACTGAGCCCACTGACCTCTCTCATAGGTCCTGGTTATCTATTTTTATGAGATATTTGTTATATACTTACTTGACTTTCATCACTGTAATAAATTTGCATTCAATATAGAATGACCTCAATATATAATTTTTGATTGATGCAACTGACAGATTTAAAAGCAGTTATAATTTTTATTGTAGTGTTCACTTAATTTCTCATTTAAGCTTTTGACAGAGTAGGAAACATCTCAATATTTTCATCATAAATGAAAAACAAAAATACATTTTGTAAACTTTGAGAATAGAGATATAGGTAATGTGAAATTTTCTCATTTTATTATTAATCATGTGGTAAAATCATAAGTTTAAGCCGGGTGTGGTGGCACAGGCCTGTAATCCCAGCACTTGGGAGGTTGAGTCAGGAGGATCAGTGCAAGTTCGAGACCAGCGTGGGCTACAAAAGTGAGTTCAAGGCCAGCCTGAACTGCATAGCGAGACCCTGTCTCAAAAAGGCAAAAAAAAAAAAAAAAATCATAAACCTCACATTGTATACATTTGAAGGAAAATTATAGGTAATCTATAAGAATATGAATGGATCTACAGTGTGAAAAACGTAGCACTCAAAAATCACAGTCAATTCTTAAAACTTTTTACCAAACTATGTATTTTTTTCTAAGCGTGGCTTTTGATGCTTTTCAGAGCGCCCATCTAAATTAGCTTGTTGTTAGGTGCATATAGGAGGAAATTAGGAATACTTCTTGGCTGAATCAACCTCTTTTGGGGACCCCCGGCTTACATCTGGTGACGGGTGATAGTCGCATCACTGCTCATTGCTCTCTTCTTACCTTCCGCTGTCCTCACCTGCCCCACCTGTATGGCCTCCTGTCACTCAACTTTTCCATGGCTAAATTGATGAGACTATCATAAAAAGTGCATGACATTGCCAAAGCAGCAGTGTCTCTGGTTTATTATAAGTTTTGATTCTTTTTCTCTTTTTTAATGCATTTTTACTGGTTCTACAGGGTCTACACAGATTAGAGTAATAGTGATCCTCCAGTTTTCAGCCTCCCAAGCACTGGGATTACAGGCGCGCACCACCACACCCACTCTCAGTTGCCTTCTCAGCGTGCCCCTCGGGTGTAGCCTGAATGGCATGCAGGGGACCAAACTCTGGTCCCTGTGCTTATCCAGGCAGGTGCTTTAGTCTGATGAGCTATTTGACCAGCCCTGATTTTTACCTCCTTACATGTTTAAACTCTGTTGAATAAACTGATAAATTAGACGAAGCATTTCAGTTTCTTTAACATACCCATTGGATATTCTTGTCCCATAAAATATTTTCTTTAAATTTCTTAAGTTCTGTCTCCAACTGATGCTATCCAGCTTCTACTTATGATTCATCAGATTTTACACCAGAAATCACTGACGGGCTGCCACAGTCTCCTCAGTTTGACTCAGCATCATGCGCTTAAAGAAAACGTGGGTGCTTCGTGAAAGGTTGTGTATTCTTTGAAATCTGCAGTTAATTTTTTTTTAAAGCCGGCTCAACTCAGTCACATCACTCTTACGAAAAGTGCACATCTTAAGAAGCTTACCAATGAACGCATATCGCCCTTATGTATCACCTGAGACCCTTGCTGATGGAAAATAATGATCCTAAGTAGAGATACCCTTATGTGCTTGTATTTCTTATTATAAAATATTCTCACGCTGACAGAAAGAAAATGATTTAGTGGAGACAAAGGTTTGAATGAGGACTGACTGTGCTTGAACCCATTTCTGTCTGATAATTTGCTCACCCGACTCAGTAATATCTAAATACAGAAGCTGAACAGATAATTTGGGACTCCCTGGTGGAGTTTTATACAGGTGTTCAGTGGATATTGACCATCTTGGCTACAAACTCTCAGCTAGTTCAAGCCAAAAATCTGATTCCCGTATGAATACAAATTCAGCCTTCTGCTGTGCCCTCTCTTGCCTCCTTAACTTTGTACAGATTAGTCTAAAAAAAGTAACTCAAACCCTTTAATTTCCCTACATAAACACTTGAGTGAGTTCCACTGCCATTAGAATAAAACTCAAATCTCTTTCTGTGATCAGTAAGGTGGAATAGTCTGGTCTCCCTCATTCTCCAGTTCCACTTACAATTCCCACGCTAACTCGGTGTAGGCAAGCCTTGTCGACATCCTTCTTCAACTTCTTATGAAAGTTGAGCTTTTCTTGCAGCTGGGAATTTTTCATATCTGTTATATGATATGAAAAAAAGCCTGTTCTCTTTTCAGAAAGCTCTTCATCCGGTTCATTCGCTCTGATCACTTAGTACACACTGCATCTCTAGAGAGGCTTTCTAGTTTTTAATCATACAAGGAAATCCATTTAATCTAACACATGTACACACACTCTCTCACACACACATACACACATAGAGTACCAGCTGACTTTTTATTGCGTGTATTGATTGTTGCTTCCAATGTTTTGATTTTTATGTCAAATTTTTAACCAGGTAAAAATATTTTATTGTCTCCTGAGTCCATCTTTTTCTCCTTCTTTTTCTTGGTTTTCACTTTAGTTTTTCAAGTTTCAGGAGTGTATTTTTACAGTACATAATCGTTTCTTTCATCACAAGTGAGCACCACACATAGCTACAGCATCTTAGTCCCCTTTGTCACCCACCAGGCTGTCCCACTGTCCACCCTCCTCAGGCCGCCTGTGCCCCTCCATAAAGCACTGTCCTGTTTCTTTCCTTTCTCTCCTGTTTCACTCTTTAAATTATTAAGATTCCAGTTCTCTCATAGAAGATAAAGTTCGAATATTTAGTCTTTTGTGTCTGATTTTGTTTAAACTTCACAGTAGGTGCTCTATCTAGGTCCACCTGTTTGTTCTCCTACAAACGACCCACACTGATCTTATTGCTAAGCTCCTCTGTGTATTTACATACCATAATTTATGCATCTATTTCTTGAGTGGCACATGAGGCACTGCCACTATTTATCTATGGTGAATTGAGCTACAAGGGTGTGCATGTATCATTGTAAAATAAAGAATTTAACTTTACAGGAAGACCCCAAGAGAGGTATAACTATGGCCAATGGGATTTCTCCTATTAAATATTTTAGAAATTGTTCTGCTTTATGTCTAGTTGCCCCCCAAAGCCTCATGCAATCATGGGTGGGGACTTCTATTGATTGACACATGACTCATGAGTCACTGGGATTATGTGTTTTAGTACTGATCTAGAGTTTCAGAATTGATCCATGATGCCTGGGATTATGTGTTTTAAGTACTTCTGGGATTATAAGTGTCGCCTAAGAGAGATAAGGCTGAGGCAGAGAGCCTGAATGCAAATATAAAGAGAAACAGAGAGACTAGAGCTATTGCTGTCTGCTGCCCTGGTTTGTCAATTGCCTCTGACAGGAATATCTTAGCTACATTTTACTTGTAACTAAATACTGGACATTCAGAATGAAGGAAGCAAAGGTTCATTTAGCTCACAGTTACTGGAGGTTTCAGTCCATATTTGGCTGGCCCAAGGCTGAGTGGAGCAGGACAGAGAGCATCCAGTTCATGGCGGCAGAACAGCAACAATACTGACAGAGGCAACCGACCAACCAGGGCAGCAGAGAGCAATAGCATGAGTCTATCGCTGTCTCCCTTTTTATTATACTCACGCTCTCTGCCTCAGCCTATTTGCCTTAGGCCATACCCATAATCCCAGCAGTACTCAGACCCATGGTCCCATCAGTACTAAAACACATAATCCCAGTGCCTCATGAGCCGAGTCTCAAACTCTAGAAGTCCTTGCCCCATGATTGAATGAGGCTTTGGGGGGAACAACCTGACATAAACCATAATAAGGAAACTCTACACTGATTTTTATCGCATTTGTATTGGTTCACAGTCCCACCAACCAAGGTAGAAAAGTTATTTCTTTCCATATAAACTTGTTGGTATTTTTCTTTTTGTTTGTTTGTTTTGTTTTGTTTGTTTTGTTCTCCTCATGATTGTTGATGATGCTGTGTTTTCGGTATTGCGGTGAAATCTCAATTTTTTTTTTCTTTTTTGTATTTTAGTAAGGGTCTACATGGTTTACAAGGTCTCACTATGTAGATTGGACTCTTAGTGATCCAGCCATCTTTAGCCTTCCAAGAGCTGGGATCACAGGCTCATGCCACCATGCCCAGTCTTAGTTGCTCTGTCAGTATGCCCCCAGGGGGCGGGGCCGACATGGCACCTTGAGCAGGGGCTTTAATCCACTGAGCTATTGGCTGCTCCTCTCAATATTATTCTGATTTGCATTTCTCTAATGGCCAAAGTTTCTGGAAATTTTTCGTGAGCTTTACCGACCACTACTATGTTTTTTCTTTTGAGAAACACTCATTCAGCTACTCATCTCTTGAAGGGGTCCTTTATTTTTTAAATACTTTGAGTGCTTCGTATATTTTAAATTTTAGTTTTCTATCAGAAGATTAGCTACTACTTTATGTTTCCTGATTTGTGGACTGACTCTTTACTGTGTTGGCTGTCTTCTTTTCTGTCCAGAACCTTTTTAAATCTGTTAGCAACCCATTTGTTGATCCTTACTATGATACCTTGTGCAACTGGAGTTTTGTTCACAAAGGTCTTGCTTCTATCTATGACTTCAATAGTTTTGCCTGGTTTTTTTTTTTTTTCTTCTCTGAGATACAGTGTTTTTAGATCTATGTCTTCGATCCATTTTGATTTTATTTCTAATAGGTTGAGAGATATGAATATATATTATTTTCTTTAGCACAAGGAAAAGTCCTAATCTTAGAACCCTTTGTTAAATTTCTTTTCTTTCAATATATATTTTTAATTTTTTTTTCAAAAATCAGATTGATGTAGCATGCTGCAGTTGTTTCTGCTTCCTCGATTCTATGTCATAGGTCAACATGTCTGTTTTTGCGCTGTGTAATTTATTATTATTTAGCTTTGTAGAATAAATAGAAGTCTGGAATTTTAGTGTCTCTTGCTTCATTCATGTACTCAGAATTATTTTCGCTATTCCTGATTTCATCTCGTCCCATATATAGACACTTTAGAATTTTTCCAGCAATGTTAAAAATGTTATTTTGACTGGAATTGAATTAAATCTGTGTATCATTCTTGATAATAGAGACATTTGACAATATGGCTTCAGCCTGTTCAAGAGCATGTAGATAGCTCAGTGGAACAAACACCTGCCTACCAAGTGCAAGGTCTTGAGTTCAATTCCTGTTACCTAAAAAATGAACAAATACTTTGGGCCAGGGATGCCGCTGAGTGGTACAGTGCCTGGCTGTAAAGTGTGAGGCCCTGAGATCGATTCCTGGTAACAAAAAATAAAAATAATTTTGAAAATAAGAAGAAGTCGAAATTTTCAGCTTTCTAATGTGTCTTTCAATTTCTTTCTTTCCCCAGAACATGATAGTTTTCATTTAATGGTCTTTCATTCTCATAGGTTATGTCTTAGGCTTTTAATGTTATCGTTCTTAGGAATACTAATGTTTTCCTGATATGCTGGTGGGTCACTGCTGTCATACGGGAATAGTAGTGGCAGCATATGCTTCCACTGCATTACTGAATCTTTGTATTAGCTCTACGAGTCTTCTGGAGAAGAGTTTTGTTGTCGTTGTTTTGTTTTCTTTTGCTTGTAGAATATTCTCTGAGAAGGTTGTTGTTTCCAAATAAAAATAGTTTCACTTCTCCATTTCATTTTTTTTTTACAATTCAAGGTAAAATCTATCATAGAAAATGATCATTACCCAATAAACATTTTTAGGAAAATGGATTCACTCTGAGACCATAATGTTAAGTGCAATAAATCAGATACATAGCTCAGACATCACGTAGCTTCTCTTACTTGACAAATTTTATAGGAGATAGGAGAAATGGGGAAAGATATTGTATTCTAAGTATGTTTCTAGTTTCATTCCAGTGAATGAAAACATTCCAAATGTGGTGAGAGAGGACTTTGTAGATTTTCACTTTCTTGTATATATTAAGTTCTTCATAATTGCTATGAGTAAGCTCTGTTTGGAATGATAACAGCTCTTCATGCCTAGAACTGTTTTAAGTTTAATGAGTATAAATTATCATTTTCATTATTCATATGAAAATGATATTGTGTAATTGTTTTGAGGAGCAATAATAGAGGGATGGTATTTTTGTTATAAGCTTTATCTATGGAAAATTTGGGTACAAATTTGAAAGCATAGAATTCAGTAGATTTCAGTGCATTGCCAGAGTTGTATAATCATGGCCTGAATGAAATTGAGATCATTTCTGTTGTCCTCCATCAGTCTGTACACAAGCTATTGTCTCCCGTCATCCTAAATCCAGGCACCTGTGAGACGCCCTCTGTCTTCATAGGTTCTCCTATGGAGGGAATTTACTTTGGAACACCTCTTCATTTCTTATGAGAATTCCTTTTATTCTCTTCTTGTGTCTGACCACCGCAGTCAAAGTTTGAAGCACTCTGCTGAAGAGCAACCTGGAGCGCAGTCGTGTGTGTATAGTTCCTGAGGATTCTTCCAGCTTTCTTCTCCTTTGAGCGATGCCAGCAGTGGACTTGTCAGGCACAGCTTTGATCGAGTTGAGGTGAGGTCCCCATCTACATATTTTCATCATTAATGGATGTTAGATTTCATCAAAGAAATTCTCGCATCCAATGAAATGAACTTGTGTTTTCTCATCCTTAGTTCTTCTTGAACGTTGCATTGAATTTATTGACTTACATGGATCAAAATATTCCTGCAACCCTGGCATGAAATTTATTTAGTTTTGACATATTATTATCTTAATGTTTATATGTTACATTATACAAATATATTTATATTTATGTTTGATAAATAATCTTAGTTTTGCTATAATATATATATATATATATATATATATATTTTTTTTTTTTTTTTTTTTTTAACTTACTGCATTCTGTTAGCAGGTATCTTGTTGCATTCTTTAGTGGTTGGATTGAATGTATTTTCTTTCTTCCTTAAGTGTTTTCTTTCTTTGTTTTTTTGTGCAGGATCTCACTGTGCAGCTTGGACTTGTAGTGATCCTCCTATTTTCAGCCTTTCCAGTGCTGGGAATATAGGCATGTGTCACCACGCTCAAACTTATCACTGGCTCAGCAGCGTGCCTGGGGCACAGCGTCAGCAGAGCATGTGGAGTTAGATGTAATATCTACAGATATCTGTTAAATCTTTTTGTTCTGTGGACAACGTTGGTCTATTATCTATTGATACCTTTGTATGTGATTAACATGTCTATTTGTGAGATCAAGGTACTCAACTAACCAAGTATGATTGTGTTGTTTGACTTTTATGCATCATAGAAATCATTTTATAAAAGTAAGTGTGTCAGCACAAATGTACCTATGATTGTTTTGTCTTCTTGTTTAATTATTCTTTCCAATATGTTCTGGCCTTGTATTGTTTTTCTTGGCAGCAGGGATCAAACTCATGACCTTGTACTTGCTAGGCAGGTGCTTATTCCACTGAGCTATCTCCCTGGCCCCTTCCCTGTTTTTTTTTTTTTTTTTTTTTTTTCTGAGCAGTAGTGGCTTGCTGTCCAAATTGTCCACAGAAGAGCTTCTTCTGCTTACTTTCAGTCTTCTACATCATGGTGCATTGATTGCTACGCTTTCCCTTAAGTCTATGTAGTTCTTTTTGGAGGCAGAGCTTTTCTTGTAAGCAAAATATAAAATTTAGGTTTGGTTTTGTTTTGTCCAACCTGCTAGTCTCTGTCTTCTGATTGGAGAATTAAGACCACTCCTACTGAGAGCCAGGACTGAAATTCTGTCATTTCTTTAATCTTTCATTGGTGACTTTTTCTCTTATGTTTTTCTGCTTTCCTGGTTAGCTAAGTCTTTTTTCCCTTTGATGAGGTTGGTCTTTCTTGCTGTCTCTGCTGGGGATTCCTTCTACAGTGTCCATCCAGGGTCATTAAATTTTTAGCTGCACATTTCATAGAAGGTTTAACTTTGACATCAATTTCGAAAAGGCATTTTGCATGATGTACTATCCTCAGGTGAAATTTGTTTCCTTTAGGGGAAGCCACATTTGTGCCGTGTTGCTCTGTCTTTTCACATGTCCACAATGAGGCCGTAATTCACCTCTCTTGTTCTGGGTGGCTCTGATCACGCTGCATGATGCATGAGCGCCCCATCCCACAGCTTTTGACAGTCCCGGTGATGCCACTCCTGTGTGTACCACGGGTGGCTTAAGCCGAGGTGATGAGCTCACGTTGTGTAGAGAAATGTGCTATTTTGAAGTTACTTAGGTAGCATTCTTATCTGACACCTTTTAGTTCACTCTGTGTGCTGAATTTCTGGAATTTGGATTGAAATGTGGAGTGCAAAACGATTTTTTGGTCATGGCTACTTGGAATACTATATTCTTTTACTTGGAAGTTTAATTTTTTTTTTCCTTAGGTCTGGAAATTTTTCTATTAACATTAATATTTTCCACCCTTTCTGTAATATTTCCATAGTCCTTATAATTCTTAGATGTTTGTTTTGACAGTTATTGGCTATCCGTTCTGGTTTGCCTAGGGCCTTATTTTTCGGGTACACTGAATACATGACCTGCCATTTAATTTTATTTATTTTATGTTATTTTGTATTTAGGACAAGGTCTATAGGGTGCTCAGGGTTTCACTATTAGATCGGACTTTTAGTGATGCTCTTGTTCACAGCATCCCAAGAGCTGGGATTATAGAGGAGCACCACCTGCCCAGTCTCAATTGCCCTCTCAGCGCACTCCACGGGAGGGGCCAGCACCGCAGGCCCGGAGATTGAGCCCCTGTCCCCTGCGCCTGCTTGCAGGTGCTTTAATCTGCCCGCTATTAGACTGATCCTGCATTGAGCTTTTTAAGTTTGGGTTTTGAGTTTGATTTCTTCTCATATTCTGCATGCTTTCCTTACAGTGGTCATCGTGTCTTGTTTTGTGTTGTTTAATTCAATCAGCATTTTGTTTGTGTCTTCTTTAAAAAACATTTAATAGAACATCCAATCATAGTTTTGTTTGGGACTATTTAATACTTACATCCTGTCACTGTTTGGTTATGATCTCTTTCTAAAATCACTGCAATTCCTGTAGATTTATTTGCTTTTTCTCGGAGCTCATCAAGCACTTTAATCATTCGAGATTTCTATGCTTATGACTGCCTCCTCTTCAGCACCCGAATGATCAGATGTTGAGGAGCTCGGAGTCTTGCGGTGTCATTCCCGCATGTTTCTGAGGATCAACTAGGGTAGGAAACAGCTGGCTGCTCCTGTGGAGAGCCCTGCTTGGTTGATGTGTTTCCCTGGGGCGCTACCTTGGCTTCGCTCATGGTTCCATATTTGTGTAACTCTTCCACCTGCTTTGTCTCTCTCTTTCTCCCTGTCCCTCTCCTCCCTCTCTTTCTCTGTCCCTGTCCCTCTCCCTCCCTCTCCCTGTCTCTGTCCCTCTGGCTCCTTCTCCCCCCTACCATGTATTTAGTACAGAGACTACAGGGTTTCACTATGCAGATCACAGGTGTAGTGATTCCTCTGTTTTCACCTATGCAAGCGCTGAGATTAACATAGGCGCGTGTCACGCCCATTCTCCGTCGCTGTCACGACCACGCAGGGGATCGAGCCCTGGTCCCTGCATGTGCCTTAGCAGGCACTTTAATCCGCTGAACTATCTGGCCAGCCCTTCCCACCTACTCTCCATAATAGCGCCAGGTGCTGGGCTGCGGGCAGAGAGCCACTGCCTGCCACATCATCCTCTGAAGAACCAATCTGACATCAATTACGCAATCCAAAACACGTTTGAGCAATTTCACATATTTTCTCATTAACCCAGAAAGCCTGTGATTTTCTGCAGATGATGAGTGGGCTGGAATGTAGAGGAAGACGGGTGGGGAAAAGGTGAAGAAATGAAGAAAATATTTCAGAAACTAGAAGAGAGTGAAAAGAGATAGCACTTCGCAAAAGCACAGCGCTGGGCCTGGGTTATTTTTACGTGTGGATGGCAGTGCTGCTGGAGAGGAGAGCAGAGATGTAATTGCCATGCGAGTGAAAAAGAAAGATGCGGAAAGGAAATGTTATCGGGGACAGGGGGAAGGTCAGAAGCTCAGAACCTGTAAATTTACAGAAACGAAGCTAGCATTTAAGTCCACGACGCACTACTTTTGTGAAAGGTTCACCTCCCGTGCCCATGACTTAGATGACGTCAGTTAAAGCGCTCATAAACTCCCGTTCTTCTCATGTGCACAAATATGTGAGACGAAAGGAGAAAAAGAGGAGGGAGGGGAAATCGCCACAGAGTAATCGCCACACATTTGCATAATCCCAGCGGCCATTCCTCTCAGCCCTCTTTCTATGAGGGTCACAGTGTGTCCTCTGCTCTGTTTCCTCCATCTTCCTGCAGGACCCAGCTCTTCTGGCCGCCTGCTTTTTCTGGGCAGCTTCGTTCCCGGGAGCACGTCCTGCAGCCCTCTGTGGCCAGAGCACTCTTCTCGAAGTCCTTCACATTCCCAAGTTGCCGCTCCTAATGACTCCCCAGGGCTCACGCACTTTCATCTTCTGACTGGCATGCGCACGGAGCTCTGTGCTGAGCAGAAGACAGCCCTGGACATCGTGGGAGCCCTGAGCTCCCTGGGGTTTGGGGAAAACTGGACAAGTGCATTCCATGAGCCTGCTCCAGGGTCTTTGCAGCCTTCCCAAGTCACCCTGCTTACGCCAGCACTTGCCAGGCCGGTGGAG
Source organism: Myocastor coypus (assembly GCA_004027025.1). NCBI lineage: Eukaryota > Metazoa > Chordata > Mammalia > Rodentia > Myocastoridae > Myocastor > Myocastor coypus. Next base: position 11,467 of record PVJA010000419.1, read on the forward strand.
CTGCGTCTTGAATCTCTGCTTTCCCAGGGTCTGGACATCTTATCTCAGACACCAACTCTGCTTCCAGATTCCCTTAGGCATTAATCTGTTGGTGCCAGACTTCCGGGCTTCCTTCTCCCAGAGATGAGGGGTGCAGGACGGACTGGCAGTGGCGGGCTTGCTGGCAGATGCCAACGGCAGCTTCCCAGTAGGTGCTGCTCCATACCACCTTTTCTTCTAGGTAGATAGACCTTCTCCCAAGGTTTATTTAGTAGTTAGTGGTGGGAGCGGTGCTGAGATGTGGGAGAAGGCCTGCTTCTGTTTGCTGAATACCCCTTAATACTTCGATTCATCCGGTGGGCTCCTTCATCTTGTCTCTCTATGTTCAGGCGTGTTCACCTCGTTTTCCAAGTACCTGTGTCTTCTGGTATACATCTTCCCCGACATCTGCAAGCACCCCTGCTTTCACAAAGCATAACAAATCCCTCTGCTTCGGCTCCTTGCTCTACTTGATAACTCACATCACAAGAGCCACTGTTTCCGGTCTCTTCACTTTGCTTTTGTTTGAGCCCCACTGATATTAGAACGATATCCGTAGATGTCACTTGGTGCTCTTCGGCAACTCCAAGGCTCCTGTGATTCAGGAGACACATGCTGTTAGCAGGAGCTCTGCATGGCTATTAATTTTGGTGGAAAGGTATGGAAACCACTTCTGCAAATACCTTCTGACAACTAGATATTGGAACACAAGAGGAACCAAACAGAGTGTTCCTGGGCTTGGAAGAGAATGCGAAACTGAGTTCAGTGAGAGAGTGACTGTAGACCTTGCAAGTGGGGAAGTCAAGCCTTTAGAAGCTGGCAAAATAGCTAATGACGTTCCAAGTCAGGAAATAGGGCAGTTGGCTTAAGGTTAGAACTAGAACCAGGATAGAAGCAGAAAGCCCTAAGCCACCAAACATGCGTTCTTATTCTTCTTGTTAATTTTGTGGTTTATGATGTAAATTAGTTCTCACTTTAAGAAAATGGGAAGTACATTGGTTTTCTTTTTTTTTTTTCAAGTTTCAATTTTTTATTGTTTAAATTTAACAATAGTTATATTACATATTTTCATCATCAGATCAGTTTAGATTAATAGATATAGGTACATAAGATTGATCAAACAATTAAACATTAACCCTTCTAAATCAACATTACTTTTTTTCTTCTTTTCCCCTTTCTTTTCTTTGAAAGTTGACATATTGCATATTGTCCTCACAATCGTTCTACAGAGTACAGTGTGTGGGCATGACCCACCTCCCTATTGATGTTGCTTAGAAAAAAAAAGGAAAAGAATGTACTTCTCTTTGGACTAAGAGGAAGCAGATACATACACAGTCAAATGTTCTGCAATTGCAGTAGGCCACCAGTGAAGCTTGTGATGTTGGAGGCTATTGAATCTAAGCCTCCTAAAGCTCATCTCACCAATCTAGCTCTGCGTTTTATGCATTATAATTAAGCATTTTTTTTTTTTTTCCGTGCTGGGTGGTCAAGGGCAAGGTGAAGCAAGACCTGTATAACAAAGCATTCTTTTTTTTTTTTTTTTTTTTTTTTTTTTTTTTTTTTTTTTTTTTTTTTTTTTTTTTTTTTTTTTTTTTTTTTTTTTTTTTTTTTTTTTTTTTTTTTTTTTTTTTTTTTGGACCCTTGTGAAGAGACAAGAAGATGTACAGAAGCCATTTGAAGGACTGAATACTGAAGACAGTATAGGATGCCATATGGGGAAATACAGCGAGGGCAAGAGAAAAGAGAGATCTTCAGTGATCCCATATACAGGAAGGGCTCAGTAGTGTCACTTGCCTAAGGGTGCAAATACCCAGTGGCTGAAGGCTACACAGGCTCATCATGTCCCTGCTGAGCATGACGGCGCTCACAGCTCTGCACTCTATTTACAGGAATCCAGACCCCACGTCGCTTACCGCAGTCTGCTTCTGCTGCTGCTGCGCTGAAAGGCTCCTGGGGACACCAGCACTGGCTTTTAGGGTTTCTGCAAATAAATAATTCTGTTGTGGGTGCCTGTGTTTTATAAACCAAAATTAGCAACATCTAGCTTTCCGTGAGAATCAGGAAAGTAGTATTAATGATGTATAAAGTAGAAAATTCGTGAGGAGTCCTACCATCTACCAAAAAAAAAAAAAAAAAAAAACCAACACAGTGAGGGATTTTTATCAAATACAGTCGCTTTATGGAGGAAAAATTGTGAGCAAAGAATGGACAGTATTCCTTTGAGGAGCCAAAAACAATCTCATGCCAGTGTCTAATTTTTCCAAGATACAGTAGTGATCGCTATTATTTAAAGTGGGGTATTAAATACATTTGTATTAATAGATTGCTTTCTAAGAAGGCATAATAAGTGTGCAAACAAATGACAGTCGATGAAATAAAGCTGAAGTATGAGACAATTTTAAGAGATTTATTTAGGCTATAGGATAGAAAATATTGAGCAACATTACTAAGCTAACACTTGAGTTCGTATTGTTCCTACATCAACATAAATATCACTGGCCTTGCTCCTTTTTTTTTTTTTTTTAAGAATTTTATTTATTTTATTCATTTTTTTTTTTCTTGTTTCAGAATCTTTATTTGTTTACTCACTCATTTTTATGGCCGGCTCAGCCCGCCCCGAGGGCAGGGCTGATGCAGCATGTGGTGCCAGGGATCGAACCGCGGTCCCTGAAGCCACCCAAGCTTTCCCAAGCAGGCGCTTTAGACCATTGAGCCATCCTGCCGGGCCCTACCTTGTTCCTTTTCAGTCAGACAGAAAAGCAAGAAGGACACATATAGAGGAATCTACAACACGCTCATTCCCCACTTCTCCAGTTTTCTTCTATTTTGAGGGTTTTCCTAGTAGGTATAGGTGCTTTTTGCTAATATGCCACATTCCAGATCCTTTCAGTTCTTCCATTTACCTAGGCGGCCTCATTTTTAAACTTATTTAAATTTTTAACGTGTACGAAATCACCAAGGATGATTTGGGTATAGGAAACTTGGACCTTGAAGAAGATTTCTAACTATGGCATTGCTCTACTTTAGTTTTTATGCCAGAGCTACATGAAAATTACCTCTGAAGCTTAATGTAATCTTTCTTCCAGTAATCACCACATTAGCATGATTTGTTTCTATGTCATTAGTACGCACTTTATTTGCTGCTAAAATACCTTGCTCATAACCTTTTGTGACTCTACTAGAAACAGGACTATAGGAACAAGGCTCCTACAGATACATATATCACTCTAATTAGTGATAAAATACATGAGGGACTGTTTGAACAACTGGTTTTCTTTATTATTTTTTATTTTAATTTTAATTAATTATTTTTTAGCAACTGGTTTTCTAAATATTTTTTTCTCTTTTGTATTTTGTTCATGGTCTCATTATGCGGACCAAACTCCTAGTGGTGCTCCTCATTTCAGCCACCCCAACACCGGGACCACATACCTCTGTCACCACACTGAGGCTGGGTTACTGGCTCAGCGTGCCCTGGGGGCATAACTGAACTCCAGGCCCTGCCCTTGCCTACGCAGGTGTTGAGTCCTCTGAGTTATCTCGCCGGCCCTTGGCTTTCTAATATTGAATACCAGAACCTGAATGATATCAAATCAGAAATCTCTATCATATTCAGACAATACATGGTCCTTGATGCGAGGATAATTTGAGGTCCCAATGGATACCTTGTGATGGGCCCTCTTTCTAGTCATACAAATCCTGAAAACAAGAGGGACCTGAAAAATACATGTCAATTTCCTTTCAAAATTTGCCGGTAGTGGGCCAGTCAAATAGCTCAGGGGATTCGAGCACCTGCAAGCAGGTGTAGGGGCCAGGGATTCACCCCTTCCCAGGGTGCTGAGACAGCAATTGAGACTGGACATGGTGGTGCGCGCCTGTCATCCCAGCTCTTGGGAGGCTGTAAATAGGTGGATCACTACAACTCTGATCTAGTGATGAGACCCTATAGACCCGTCCCTAAAAAGTATTAAAAAGAAATTGCCAGTATAATAACATTTCAATGTTTTATTTATTGCACAAGTGGCACAGCAGAAAAGAAGCACAGCACACTTCCTGTTGTGTGTTTGGTGCACCAGTACAATTCACAACCACTCTTCGAGAGCAGATACACGTTATCCACAGATGCTTTCCTACATTAGTAAGAGCAAAATAGTATTGCTTCCAATTTCTGCGTAATAAACCTTTCACTTAAAATGTCATCCCAAATATTTTAATTTTACTTTTTGCATTACTTTTGTTTAGAATTACTTACTTATGGATTCTTCCGTTGATTACATCTCGTCGCATCGGCTAGACTAGAGGCTCTGTGCAAACTTCAGCATGAGATCTCCATTTTTTCTATCCTTCCAATACTCCACATAGCTTCTAAGGATAGGTGCATAACAGTCATTATTTGTCTTATCATTTAATGAACTACACAACAGAAACTCAATAGTAATGCAATGTGAAACAAAGACTATATCGCATTTCAACTCCATTATCAGTGGCATTTCTGCTCAGAAAGAGCCTGTGCGGTGCCTAGCGAGACGTGCATCCTTAGAGAAAAGGAGAAAGACAAGAAAATTAAGCAGATATAATTTAGATCAGAGGAAATAGGTACTTACTCATTCCAACAATCAATAAACACTTAGCCATAGCTCACTTTATGAAAGGCAAAGCGCTCCATGTGGGTTAAATATCCGTGCAGTTTTCAGACAGGTTCCTTGTCTTCATTAACATAGTAATCATCTAACAAGGACAGGATTCGGAGTAAAAATAACACAGTGCATTGGGCTGGCTTTTGTGATGGCAAATGTATGGATTTTTCTTCAGTCTGTGTGAAGACGGGTCACAGGTTAAACACAGAAACACAGCAAACGTTTCCTCAGCAAAGAGAGTGTTGGGCATAGTATCAGTCATGCCGCTGGGTGGCTGGTATAACTGTGTAAGGTAAGCTGGAATCTTGGGACATCACAGGCTGTCTGGAAGTCCTAACACTTTACATACCTCAAGTACTGCACCATCGGTTTTTCCTCCAAAAGTGAGACAGTGTCACCACAGTGGAGGACAGATAAACAAGGGCACACAGGCCTCTGTGAGGCAGAGAATGTTCTCGATCCTTGCTAAACAGAGCCCAGCCTTGCCCTTAGGCTCTACCTCCATCATCTGACTGTCCCAGGCCCTGGGCTGGTGCTTGGCCAGGAGTCAGGAGTGCATCAAGAGTCCATGTTGAGAAGGAGAACTGTTTTAGAGTACAGGGAACAAAACAGATGTGCCTGTGCTTTCTTCACAGAATCGTATAAGTAGATTTAAGTAGTTTACTCTGTCTTCATAAAAGTCAATTTAGTTGACTGATTTTCCATTAGATACAAAACTTGGGAAGGAAACACGAGCAGATAAATTAATCACATTTTAAAATGTTCAATTAGACTCGGAAATCACTTTCCGTGAGAGGTGGGTAGGAAGAGAAAAGACTGAAAGTGGGAGAGGAGACATTCAAAAATAGAGATACATGATATAATAGGAAGAGGCCATCATGAGGTTGGGAGGACCTGGACTTATATCGCAACTTTATTGACGGGGCTTGCGCAGTTGGGAGTGTTTTCCCCAAGAAAATTTTATCACGAAGTGTTTCATTCTTTGTTGGAAATTAGGTGTCACTGTGAGATTAAAGAGGATAACTTGAACAAAAATTATCTTTTCTTGCACTTCCTGAATACTACTTTCCATCTTTTTTACATGCACATGTTTTAAAAAGTGTAAAATTTATTAACGGAAAGTGGACTTTAGCAAAAAACAAGTCACCCCTTGACTGTGTAGAACTTCTAGCATCTGATGTTCTTGGAAATTTGTAGACCCTAAAGCAGTCAATTTATTTCTATGTCTGCATTATTGTGTTCTCAGTGTAATCCAATGCTTACTATTCTGAATACCTTTTCGGCACCATAGAAAAATGTCCCAAAGTTCAATACGCTTTACAGTGTAAGAAAATCATCTCATATATTAGTGTTAATACAATGAATTTTAAACTTGCTGATTGTGCTTGTACTTTAATGAAATGCTTACAAATAAATGGCTTGCTTTTCTCCACAGATTCTTTGGCTATGGGGGTACCTGACTGGGTCATTTTCTTCCAGTGTTCTGTGGAGAAGGTCCTGGGTCACCGGAAAGCTCTCTTCTGAGTCCTGCCTTTCTGTCTGGTCATGGAACACACCTAATCTGCCTCGTGTTGCGGAAGCAGTTTAAATCCATTTGCCAAATGAAATTATGGCTCTGAGAGCAGAGGAAATGTCACATTTGGTTATAAGGGCAGTCACTTAATGCCAGTTTCAAATTGGAGCACATTTCCAGGGCTGTTTCGTGGAAAGATACGATTGTGTGTCCTAACATCAAGTGATAGCAATCAGGGGTTTCCACTGAGAACGTCTCACATTTCCATTAGCATCTCATTATAAATATTTCATATTAATTCTTGTAATCTTTTTGCATTTGTTTATATATTATTCATAAAGAATGTTCCAGAAAAAAATGAGTATCAGCTCTGAAAATTTTTTTAAAATGTATTTAGTGCAGGGTATGCAGGGTCTCACTACACAGACTAACAGTGATCCTCCTGTTTTCAGCCTCCCATACGCTGGGATTATAAGCATGTGCCACCTTGCCCAGTGTCAATCGCAGTCTCAGCTCACCCCAGGGGGTGGGGCCTGAACTGTCGGCCTGGCATTGAATGCTGGTCCCTGCATCTACCTAAGCAGGCACTTTAATTCGCTGAGCTACCTGGCCATCTCCAGCTAGGATATTCTGTTGTACGACAGTGAATTGGAAATTTGGTTAGTTCACATGGGTTACGCAGGGTTCCTAGAGAATGAATTTGAGTGATAAGAGAACCTGGTGGATCCCACATGGAGCTTTGGCTAAAGTGCTCCGGGCTGAGGAAGGTTATTAAGTGTGACACTACTGCCCGCAGGAAGACAGCTTGGAGCCCCGGGAGAGCCAGTGTCCCCGTTCACTTTTTCTTAGGGAGGCTGGTCACATTGATATCTGCAGGCGTTCAACTCATTGAGGGATGCTCACCGAAATCACAGAGAACATCCAGCTTTACTTCAGCTTAGTGACTCAAAAATCTTAAATTTTCCCAATGATACCTTCCAAGATGATATACATAAATGTAAGCATCATACCTCACTGGCCATGTATCTGTGAACAGAGAGATCTCTGGCAGGGAGAGAGTCAGCCAGACTGTAGCTCAGGTGCACCTCTTGTGGTTGGTGCAGATGACTTATGTATGCACTCGTCCCGTAGAAGGCTGAGTACTGGCCAGCAGCCACTAACGCGGGCTGGGTGCAGTGGAGCAGACTTACAGTCCCACCCCTGGGGAGGCTGAAGCAGGAGGACTGCCATGAGTTCTAGGCCATGGCACCCAGTGTTTTTCCATCAAGAAATGGAAAGAGTTCTGGCATACTACCCATCAGTACATTTGAAGGAACTAGCAAACAAAAGACAAGAAAAATTAAATGTTATTTAACTAAATTATAAAGATAAGATCACAATAGAAGTAAATGCATAGCACAAAATAATTGAGTATCTGGCTTTCAGAAAAAAAAAATAGTCAAACAAAAAACACTGGTTACATTAAGAAAGACATAGATTACTCAAATAAATAAAATCAGAAACAAAAAGGGAAACGTTAAAAACTGATACCCTAGAAATGCAAAGTGTTACTAAATCATTATTATGATTAACTTTAGTGATACATGATAACCTTAAAAAAGGAAAAAAAATTCCTGGTCATCTATGTCTTATCAAAATTTCATTATGCAAAATAGAGAATCTGAACAGAATACCAAGCAGCGTACAACTGAATCAGAAGTATAATGTCTCTTCCAGAAGGAAGAAATGAGAAGCAAAAGAGTCAGGGCTGGCGGGATGGCTCAGTGGTCTAAAGCACCTATTTAGGAAAGCTTAGGCGGCAACAGTGAGCAAGGTTCAATCCCCAGCACCACCTGCTGCGCCAGCCCTGCGCCTAGGGTAGGCCGAGCTGGCCATAATGAATGAATGAATACATTTTAAAAAAATAAATAAATAAAAAATAAAAGAGTGAACTGTCTCCACTGGTAAATTAGATCAAACATTTAAATAAGAACTACCACCCATTATGCTTAAGTAAACCCCAAAATTAAAAAAAAGACCACAGAGGCCAATAATCTTGATGAACACAGGTGTAAATATTATCAACAAAATACCAGGAAGTCAACCCACCAGTACGTTTTTGATGATTGTTCACTGTGAGCAAATAAACTGGATTCCAGAAACCTATTTTCTATCAGTTCTTAAGTAATAAATATGACCCACCACATCAATAGCATAAAAACAAAACCAAACAATCATCTCAATGGATGGAGAACAAAAGTAGAGAAGTTTGCTTCAAGGTTCTATAGAAGATTTGTTCTTTGGCATTGAAAATACAATTGTAGGGCTCAGGAGATAGCTCAGTGGCTTAACCACCTACCTGGCAAGTACAAGGTCCTGAGTTCAATCCCTGGTAGCAAATTAATAAACAATATTAATATTAATAATAATAATACATCCATAACATGTGAATAGATAACTTCATTATAAATGAGGGAAACATAAGGATGTCCTATGGTGTCAAACGGGTTAAGGACATTCATTTACATTGCTTCTCTATTTTTATTTTTTATTTTATTATTGTTATTTTTTGATGGTACCGGGGATGGAACTGAGGATCTTGCATTTGCCGGGCAAGCACTTATTGCACTGAGCTATCTCCCCAGCTCTTGTTTTTTTAAATGTAATGTTAAAAATCCTATCTAAAAGAATCAGGCATAAGAAAGAAAAAAAAAGTCCTTCCAAATCAGAAATAAATGAATGAAAAGCCCAAAGATTTTAAGAAAAAAATAAGAAGTGAAAATAAATTGAGAAAAGCTTTAAGATATAAATCAACATGTGGACCAATATTGAACTATCTCATAGGACCATAAAAATTAATCTTATTTGTTTTATTTTATTTTTTAAAATATGGAACATTGCACAAATTTGCATATCATCCTTGAACAGGGTCCAAGCTAATCTTCGCATATTTCCAGTTTTAGTATATATCGTGCCTCAGAGAGCACAGTCTCCTATATAATATAATTAATTAGCCTAATTAATATGACATAATTAAAATATAATCTAGTAACCAATGATAAAACAAAATAATTAGAATATAGATAACTGAAACCATGAAAAAAATCTCTTCAATGGAAACTGTAACACACAGATAAAAATAGGTGAAAAAGGCGCACATAGAGGAAAATATCAAATTCAAAATGAGAAGAAACAACATTGTTAAAATACTCAGGCTACTGAAAACCCTCTCCTCAGTAAGCCTGTCATCATCGTAAGGCTAATTATATTCTTGATGGTAATGGAAAAGAAGAGAAAGCTTGAAATTTTGGCACACCCACCAAAACTCAAAACGTGCAAAACAGTCTTGAACAAGAACAATACACCAGGAAAAACTACATTATCTGACTTCAAAATGTGTTACAAAACTGTCATTAGTGATACAAGATACTGGCATAGCCGAGATGTGGCGATCAATGCAACAAAATGAACATCATGAAATAAAATCCATTTACCTACAGCCAAATATTTTTTTTACAAATGTGGTAAGAACATACAGAGGAAAGAGAACAGTCTTCTCAGTAAATCGCAATGGAAAATTGGACATTGCATATCTATGCATAGAAGATTTAAACCATCTCCCATATGTTAAAATAATTATCTGAAATGGATTACAGACTGAAATTAAGACATACAGCTATAAAACAAGAAAAGTAAAAAGAGAAAATGCCCTGCTGAGTAAAGAAAATAAACGAATCATTGTAGAAAACTCCTAAGTGGGCAATACTATTCTATTTCTATCTATCTCTCTCTCTCTCTCTCTCTCTCTCTCTCTCTCTCTCTCTCTCTATCTATCTATCTATCTGTATATCTATCTATACCTCATCAAACTTTATCTACCTATCCATCCATTATCTCTCTCTCTATTAATCGATATATTTATCCATCCATCTACTATCTATCTTGACAAAGGATTAATATCTAGAATATCTCAGTAGAAAAGACATAAATAATCTGATAGCACCATGTACAATAGACTCAGACATTGATCAAAAGAAAACACACAAATGACCATCCGGCATACACAGATGCTGTACATCTAATAATCATCATGGAATTTAAGTGAAAATTAAAATAAGCAATCCCTCTATTATGTTAACAATGACTATTATAAAAAGAAATTGCTAAAGCTAACAAACGTTAGTGTGCATGTGGGGTAAAGAAAATCCTTACACACTACTGTGGGAGAACTGTATATTAATAGAGACATTAAAATTATCAAGTACAAGATTTCTACAAAGGGAGACTTCGATTTACTATAAAGGGAATGCACTGACCATCATAAAAAAAAAAAAAAAATGTCAGAGATACATAGGACCAGATACTCACTTTCTGCACTACAAATTATGTTTCTTAAAGGCACTCATCAAAGTGGTTAAGTCAAAGATTTTTCTAAGTTTTGAGATGCACATTTCCTATAAACACTAGAGCAAAAACTGTTTATTAATAATAAATTTTTTAACAACTTATACATTCATTACCACTGTCCCAATGTTACAGTTTGTTAATACAATCTAACTACCACTTTTGCTATCCTTATAATATTTTGGTTTTTGACCAAGGATCAAATGCAGGACCTTGTGTTTGCCAGGCAGGCATTTATGCAGCTGAGCTATATCCCTGGCACCCATAACTTTTGAACATTACATGTAGTTTTTATAAAGATTTGTAAAATACACTACCTAGTATATTCAGCTTATGAATAAATTTAATTGTTTAATTATAGTAACAATTGTGACAAAGAAATTAGAAAGTCATAATTATATGATTAATTTGGGGCCAGAGTTGTTGCGAGTTGATGTGACCTGTTGCACTTGTGGCCCTGCAAAGTTTTATTGACTCTGCAAACATCCATGCAAATCCAGTGACAAGATGCAACTTCTACTCCCAGAGATACAGCAGAACTAATTCAGGACTAGAGCAACACTTTGTGCTTGAGAACAATCCATGTGTGTGAAATGAAGAAATCTTCCAGAGTCCCCGATGAATCATTCATGCCTCACTGTCAAACTCTGTTGACGCCTCTGAATTTCCTGTGGGATGACAAACTACCTGGGGAATTAGTGTAAGCAGAGCCATCACACTCCCAGCCATGGACGCGGCTGCAGTATCAGGGAGCCGCAGTCATCAGGCTGTCGCCTTTCTGGAATCTCAACAAACAAGAAGCATAGTTGCCCACTGGGGGTTGGGGAGAGGACCTTAACATTTAAAACCACCCTTAGTTGGTAGTGATGAAATGCACTAATTTTTCTAATTATGTTCCTTCTGTATCCAACCAAGTTGCTTTTATTTGGTGCTTTCTGGTTAACTGAAGATGAAAAGACTTTTCATTATTTTTTTTATTTCCTAATATTTGCTCATTGATTGACATGTTTGGTGTATTATGATGTACATGTCACCTTTCGATTCTTTCTTTTTGAAAGTCCTCCTCGTACCGTGTGGGTCTCCCATGTAGATGCCGTGCACTGCCCTTGTAGCGACTTGGTGCAGGTAGACAGTGTTTCCCAATCTCCTTCCGGTTTTATTCATTGCTTTCCCTGCCCCGCCCTCTCTCTACTCTCTACTCAACTTGCACTTCCCTTCTGTCTCAGTAACTTCTCTCATTGCGGAGACAAATATAATCAATGCCCCAAATTATCAAACTCACTTTGTAGAGCCTTCAGTCCATCTTCGGCAGGCTCCCAGGCAGAACGGCAGATGACCGAGCAACAACTGTTCATGGCAAGGAAGATACAGAAAGCAGCAAGAACAGAAGGGGAGCAGGGAGGCTGTGTTGCGCCCCCGGTACTGCATGCACGTTACCCACCCTGGACTGTGTGTAGCGCTCACACCCTCAACTCCAGCATGAGGCAACAAATCAGTCACAAACTCTACATTCAGTCCCTTCTGAAAAGCACGCCCACGACCGTATGAAGGTTTGGAGGGGCATCCAGACACAAGCCATAATACCTTTACATGTGACAAATCTCCATTTTGACATTTTCTACATCTTTTTAAATAAGTTGCACACGATTTATATATTGAGATTCTTATATAAGAGAAACCATGTGATGTTTTAGCTTGCATGGCTGATATACTTCATTTAACATTACACACCCAAAGGTAAGTGCCTGTAATCCCAGCACTTGGGAGGCTGAGGCAGGATGATTGGTGTAAGTTTGAGACCAGCCTGGCTACAAAAGTGAGCTCAAGGCCAGCCTGAACTGCATAGCGAGACCCTGTCTCAAAATGACAAAGAAAGTAAGAAAAGAAATTACACACCATTTTCCTACAAAAGACTCAAGTTTGTTTTGCTTATGGTACAAATGCCATGGTGTACAAATATCACACTTTATTTATCACCCATGCATCTCCTAAGGTGAAATTAAGCTGTTTCTCAGATCTAGAAGTTTTCAATTATGCTGCCATAAATACCAGTACACCTATATTACTACAACATGCTATCATTTACCTTTACAAGAAGGTAACTAGTAGAGGCATAGCTTCATCAAGTGGAATTTCTAATTTTGGATGTTTGACTAATTTTCATAATGATTTCTACAGTTGATACACAAGTTTCCACTCCCATCAATACGGAAAAAGTATTCCTTGGACCCCACAACCTCATCCTCATTTGTTATAATTTGACTTCTTGAATGTGGCCATCCTTGCTCAAGTGAGAAGCAATCTCAGGATCGTTTTCATCCATTTCCATTTGTTCATGCATTGCTTGGCTTTCCTTATTTCTTTATCTGTGAAGTGTCTATTTGTTTTAGATGTTCATATTTGGCTAGGTCTCTAAATTTGGGGGAGTAATTCCTAGGTGTTCTTTATATAATCAGGACATCAGCCTCGTCAGACTATAACCCAAAAATATAGCCCTTTTGACTGCATTTTTTTTCTTGTTCAGAAATGGGGGAGATCTTTCAATTTTCTAATACTTGCTTTGATTTCTTCTCCGAGTTGTACGGTTTTCCCTATAGAGATCTTTTACCTATTATTAATTATAGTGATACCCGGTTATTGAGCAGTCCCATACTCAAACTTGCCACTATTAAACAACAGCAAAGTTTGAAAAACTCTGTCTCATGTTCTTAACTTTTCTGGATAGATAGTGAATCCAAAAACATGACTTAAAAGTACTACAGGCTGAGAATGAACTGCAGGTCATATCTCACCATGGACACAAAGGGGTGATATTTCAGTCTAAGTGACACTTTCATGGAGGCAATCTATAGGACTTGAGCTACTGAATTAAGACATCTGCTATTTGCTTTCTCTTTAGCGCTTATTTGCATTAATTATTATAATCATGGCTCTAAGGAAGGCGAGTAATACCAGTAGGATTTTAGCAGCAGTAATATCCCAAGGAAAATTACGAGAATCATGACAAAGTCAAAGACACAAATCATTTCAAAAATTGTTAAGGTTCTGGAAAAACAAATTTGCAAGTGTCATTATGTGGTTCAGCATTCAATTATTTGGTTTTCCATTATATTTTTATAGGAAAATTATGTTCTGTTCTCAAACTTTTCCATGTTCAAACATGAATCAGGAACAAGTTAACCCTGAGAACCAAGGTGCCAGGTGTGTTTCATTTTACTTGATGCTATTATGAAACGTGTTGTTTCTCTACTTATTCACCCAGTGAGCTCATTATTGATGCACAGGAATACTGCAGATTCTAGATTGTTAACTTTTTATCCTGCTGTGCTACTGAATTTGATTATTACTTTTAGAAGTTTGAGGGGATTTTCTTTTAATTTTCTATGTAGAAGATCATGTCATCCACAAATAATAATTGAACTTCTTCCTTGTGTATGAATATCTTTTATATTTCTTTCTCTTGCTTGATAGCTCTGGAAAATGTCTTGAGAACTGTACAGCACCAGAGTGGGGATGGGGAATATCTTTGTCTTTTCCCCAATTTTAAAAGCATAGCTGTCAGCCTCTTCCCACTTAACGAGATGATCTTTGTTGGTTTGTCATAGATACGTTTATTCCAGGGCCTCTCTCCAGCCTGCTGTCTGGCTGCAGGTGACTTTTGAGGCCCCTTTTCCCGTAGTCACTATGGAAACTCAGCCCTGGAAACCCCGGAGTGGCTCCAAATGGCTACTTGGAGCAGTCAGCCTCTCCATGGAATGGCACTGACAAAGCATTCTCTTTCGGGATATCGATGTGGCCAGGGTTTGTAGTAGAATCATACTCCAACTGTCACCTGTCGGACAAAGAGAGCGCTTCCCACCCAAGCCCTGCCCTCTTCCATATCCCAGATACTCCTGTTTGCTCTCTTTCTCTGCAGTGCTTCTCCTCATGGCAAATTTTTCTTTTCACTTTGTCTTTCAAGCCGAGGAGAGTCACTTTCAGCCCTGTTGGTCTTCAGTAAAAGTGCCACAATTCCCTTCCCTTCCTCTCTCTGTTCTGTTTCTTCATTTTTTTCTCTACTGTTTAGCTTTTTAATTTCTTTGTTAGATTCAACTGGTTCCTGGGGATCTATTTCTCTCCTTGTTTCTTTCTAAGGTTTTGCTGTCTAGAATTTGGATTAGGAACTCAGAGAGGTTTGAGTTGTCCGCACTCAACACAATGCCATTTACTCTCCTCCACGTGGTTGAACTTTCACTCTTAGAGTTTGAAAGGAGGACGGTGCTCTGTGTGCCTGGGCTTGGGGGGAATAATTGAAATTTATGTTCTGTTCGTAATAGCTATGAGTCAATGAAACCCTCTGTAGTGGTTGATACATCGAGTCAACTTGGCTAAGTGGTTGATACATCGTGTCAAGTTGGCTGAATGACTCAGCAGCCAGGTTCCCTGTTGGTGGGAGCCCCGCCCTGGGGCACAATTGGCTCCTCCCTGGAGCGTGACCAGGGCCTGCCTAGGATATGATTGGTTCCTCCCTCAGAGCGGGATCAAGGGCCCATCCTGGGGTATGATTGGTTCCACCCTAGGGCACTATGGATCCATGTCAGAATGACTGAGCACAAAGAGACTTTTTAAAGGGCTCAGGAAGGAGTCCAAACTTCACTTCATCGGAGAAGCTTCAGTGTTCGCATTTATGCTGGACTTCATCATCTGGCTTGCAGCGCAGACTGTTCAGCCTCCAGCTTGGATCTTTCAGCATCCAGCGCAGACTCCTCAGCGTCCATTACAGACACTTCAGTCTTCCATCGCAGACCCATCGGCCGATGGATAGAGACTTACACGGAGTGCTGAGGTGAAGTTCAGCCCCCGGAACTGAATTCTTCAGTGTGGAGAGTGCAGATACCCTCTACATGTTTCCTCATCTGACTCAGTGGCTGATACCCTCTACATGTTTCCTCACCTGACTCAGTGGCTGACTATTGTAAGCCAATCTTATAATTCCTTATAGATTGCATATTTTGTGCTAATATCCATTCCTTATATCTATTCTGTTTCTCTAAGTAAAACCCTGAGCCATACAATCTGCAAATCAAGACCTCCAAAACAAGCACTCCTATAAACCTGAAAGCTGAGTACCTTCCTCTTGTCAAATCCCTTCTCAGGCTCTTTGCCTATGAAATAAATGCTTACCGATATGTTTAAGTCTTTGGCCCTCCAACTCAAGTTCCAGGCTACATGGAGTTGTGCTG
Source organism: Myocastor coypus (assembly GCA_004027025.1). Classification (NCBI taxonomy): domain Eukaryota; kingdom Metazoa; phylum Chordata; class Mammalia; order Rodentia; family Myocastoridae; genus Myocastor; species Myocastor coypus. The sequence goes on from PVJA010000419.1 coordinate 27,240, forward strand.
TGTCCTGTTTGGTTTCTTTGATTTCGCTCCTATTCAGAGACTTTTGATTTCATGTTTGCGAAGGATTTAATTCTGAAAAAAAAGCCTATTTCTGAATTACTTCTAATCATTTACATTTCACTTCAGATGAATTCTTAGGAAAGATTTAATAACCATTATCGGGAAATCCACAATTTTCAAAACTCATATTTCTATAGGAGGAATGCTGTACTGAAAAGTTGCATTACATACCTGGGCTTCCATCGTTTCTCAATCGCCTTTGTATCATCCACCAATAAAAAATGGAATTTTTTTATTCCATTTTAAGTTAAACACTGCTGCTCTTTGCATTGAAGGAATTCAAAATTCATTAATTATTTCAATTAAAGATAATGCTCATAATGTTAACAGTGATTACAATTATGCAGCAAAGCTCTTGCTAAATACCTTATTAGACTCATGACAGCTAAATTAATTTTTCTGCTGAAATGTAAAAAGATCATTAGCAATACCTGTTTTTTTGTTGATTGACATGTAATTGTGAAAACTGAAAAAAAGGAGTAAATTCATTTGACCTCAGTCTCTGAGGTATCTCAGTTTCCTCTCCCAACTTTGGACAAAATCTTACATTTGTTTTGCATGACAGCCTATCACTGAAACATGTGACTAAAGCACAATAATATGGCCCACAAGATAGCTCAGTGGTCTAAGTGTCTGCGTAGGCAAGAGCAGGGACCAGAGTTCAATCCCCCACATCACTATATGCCATACCAGCCATGCCCCTGGGCACTCTGCGCTGCCCACCAAGACCAAGCCTCATGACTCACACCTGTAATACCAGTGCCAGGGAGACTGAGACAGGACGATCACTTTGAATGTGAAGTGAGACACTATACCAAAATGTATTTTCATTTTTTTTTAAGAAAAGCACAATATATAACTTTGTCTCAGTTAAGCAAGAATCTGTAGGTGAACTACAACTCTAAGAGGCAAGTTACAGCTTAACTCTATGTGCATCATATCTCATCAACAGTAGCGGTCACAGCCAGTGCTCCCCACTAAGTAGCAAGTCATGCTGGGCCTACTGTGTGCAACGAAACATTAAAATTCGGAGGAATGAGGAATGACACTGTAGTACTATTTTTTCACTGAGAGCTAAATTCGTATTTGTTCAGTGAATGATATTCTTAAAAGCATTTGTGAAATTAATTTCCGCTAATTAGAACTGATGGCAAACTGTTATGTAATAGTAATATTTAATGGCGGGACTTTCTAATTTAAGGAACATTTATGTGTTCTCTTAGGATTCATTTTCTTTTTCTATCAACTAAGCATGAAGAGATAATAGGAAAATGGTAAGGCTTAAGGGATCTCCCTCTATACCATGGAAAAGAACTCACTGGCGAAAATAATAGATGTTTTAGCCACCAGTCACTAAACATCCACCCAAGGATCATTTACCAATTTTCTGAATAGTTCTTTATACTATATTTGAAAAAGTGCAGCACTTCAAACTGAAAAAGTAATGTTGGAGTACAGAATCTACTTACATAGCTACTGAATTATGCAACTACACAATTACACTGTGGTATAATCATTCAACCCTGAGATAAGTATTAAATTGTTTTTCATTTAAACACATAGTAAGTACAACATTATAATGAAAAAGCAGGATGTTCTTGAGTGCAACAATTTTAGAAAGAAACAGGTGCAATAAATCTACAAACCCCAGGAGTGATCTGCTAATTGGATATGTCATTTCATAGAAAATGCCCAGCATGTGTTGTCATGCAATTTCTATTGAGAAATTAATCAAGTTCTCAGTCTGAATTTCTTGGAATTTACTGTGAGTTCTTGATTTCCTTTTGTATAGGACCATGATCTTTCTGCCTTAGCTTGCAATATCATTTTGGGCATTGCTATCATGCTATATTTAAAAACAGATAAGGTTATTGCTTTGAAAGAATCCAACATCTGCGGGAAATGCTGGGTAAATTAGTTCTGTTTTTCTCAAACATTTTCACACTTTCTTTTGATCCAGTGGGAAAATGTTCCAATTTAAACAGTTGCATCTGATGCTTTTCATGATTTTAAGCTCTGAGATTGCACTTCAATGGTATTTTTACATTTTAACTATGTTCTTATTATTCTAGGCAGTCTTACATCAATAGTTTAGTTATTCTTCTGAGTTCAACTAGATTATTGTACATGTGACAGACACTAGCTGACATTAGGCACAGAAAGTGTGATAGCAAATTCACATTCCTAGAAAGCTCATATATTGATTAAGGAAAAGTCGCTCCTTGTGTTCTAGATGTTTGTGTGTAAGCCCCACTGACCTGTATGAGATTCTTTGTTGTGTTTTTAAATTTTAATGTGAAATTTCTGGGCCTTTTAATTTTTATTATTTAGAAAGAATAGGTAATAGTTTAAAAAAAACCAGGGAATGTTTTTCTTTCATGTCAGATTTATTTCTTGAAGAATAATGTCTTCCAAGATCATCTACATATTTCCTAGCAAATGATTGAATCTTCAATCTCAAGGTGATTCGCATTCTACACTATATGCACTACTGTTTCTTATTTAGATTGTTTTCACATCTTGATTATTATGGTTACATTAATTATAGTTTCAACATATCTACTAATATCTTTCCACCTTTTGGAAAAAAAATAAATGTATTAGTCTCCTACATACTCCCCAGAATGTTCAAAGTAATACAACAAGTTAAACCACAGAATACACTAAGTGGATTCATGTAAGCAGCATAACTTACAAGACAAAGATGAACCCTACATTATCCTTTTTTCTCTTTTCTTTTCTTTTCTTTTCCTTTCTTTTCTTTTCTTGCAGTCCCAGGGATCAAACTCAGGACCTTATGCTTGCCAGGCAAGCATTTATTCCACTGAGCTGTCTCCCTGGCCCTATCCTGTTTTCTACTAGGAGGAATTGTGGGAAATTTAAAGCCCCACAGTCCGTCTATTTACTTCTATAACTAGAAAAGTTAAATCATATCTCATAAAGAATTTGAATGGCAGACTCATACTAATCACTTTTGTTCATCTTTCATCTATGCTTTGACTTGTAACTGCCACCTCGCGTGTTACTACTGGACCACTGCCATAAGACAGGAAAATATGCTGACCTGTGTGTGGAATTAAAAATTGGTCTCAGCATCTCAATAATACTACAGCCTGTTCACATAGATGTTATCACAAAAATAACTCTTAAATACTCATAAAATTCAATGTGTTTGCTAATTCCATCTATTTTTTAGCTTACTTGTCTTTATAAATGAGCATTTTCATTTACATCATAAACAAAAGTCATATACAGAATGGTGAATATATATACAAAAATACATTTATTTCAAAACACAATATATTATGTTATTTCATACATGCAATCTATTTTATTTAATACAGTTGTAAAATGTTATCAGTGTTGATGTTTTTCCATTTCATAGTGGTGTTTACTATGTGCTGGCTAATATATGAAGCCCTTTATAGCAATTATAGACAACTATACTTCTCATAACATTTTGAAAGGGGCACTATTACTCTCATCTCATTCATGAGCAAATAAAATTTACTAGATTCAAGTAATTTGCCTAAATGTATACAGTTGGATGAAACCAATATTAGAGTTGATACTAAAAATATTGAGAACTAAAAATCTGTTCTATAATATTTATAGATTATATCATTTTCCTTCTGCTGATCAAAAACCTCCTTATATTTTTAAAGGTAACTGTCAATGTGGTTAATAAATTGGGCTGCATGTGTTTATCTTTGCTTCACAGAGTGGGTGTTCATACACAGCTATATTTATGTTTCTTTACACAACTCGTAGGTACAATGAAAAAGTATGTAGAAATGATGCAACGGGATAACTGTAAATATATTTTCAATCAGCAGTTTTACCTCAACAGGAAGCAGATGTACAGGGAAAAAAAAAATGAAACCTGTGTACAAAAAGTATTTGATATTCCAGCTTGTATGCAGAACTTAACCAGTAATTATGGTGATATCCTTAAGCATCCAATATGATAGCCAAAGCCTTACATAAGTTAAATAATGCGAAAAGCTAATGAGTGAGTAGCTTCACTTTAAACCATTAAGTAACTGCTAATTATAATTTAAATACAATATGACATACTTTGTGGGGGCCAATATAGCTCGTGGTGATGGTTCAGTGCACTGTAAGTTACATTTATTGAGTTTCTAATTAGTATATTCTAGTACTTGCTAGACAGCTCAACAGTTCTCACTCCCTCTGCATTCCTGGTTGTCATAGTAAACAATTAGCAAGTAGCTCAGTTCTCATCTTCTACAAAGTACCTTTCCTCCTGGCCATTTGCTCAGGATGAAACATTGAGAATCATCTTGGATATCTCTCTTCGCCTTACTTCCACACCTAAGAAAAACTACAGTGTTTATACCTTAAAATGAAAGTCTGTGAACTTTCCACTGAATCTTGCTCTGTGCCCTAAACCAGTGACAGTGAGTCATTTAGAGTTTTCTGTGGTGCAACTACCACACTGGTGAGCGTGCCCTTGGCTCTCGCCACGCTGTTGTAGACCAAAGGGTAGAGATAAGATTGGGGTGTGGTGGTGCATGCCTATCATAGTAGCACTTGGGAGGTTGAAAACAGGAGAATCACTATGAGTCTCATTTACATAGCGAGGTCCTATGGGCTCTGGAGAGCCTGTCCTAAACGCATTAAAAAAAAAGAAAAAGTAGAGATGGTGCACGTGTACTCCCATGGTTGCTTCCTGCGGGTTTTGCGCCTAGCAAACCAACTGCCAGGCCCTGACCTTTCTTGCCAGCCCTCATCTCTACTCCCTGCCTTTGTCAGCCATCTTCATCAGAGACTATGCAAAATAAGCTCCTCTGCGAGTTCTTATAATTTGCTCATCTTTCCCGTAGTTAAATCTACTCACGATGATCCCTTGGATTCCTTGGCTTCATTTACGTCTGACCTCATTTGTCACCGTACCAAGGAATCTTTGCTGAACAGTCCTGGGAAAATGGCAATGCGGTATCTCTTACTCAAAGTTAGTTGTTTTGTATTAATATATGCATTTCTATTTTTCTCTCTCCTCGTCCTAAGTTTACACACAGCCTTCTAGGTCCTTTTCCTTCACTAATATAACCTCGGTGAATAGAACTGTAAGTTGATTCTGTGCATATTCAATATGCATTTGTTAAATGCAATTTTAGAACAGAGTCATAATCACATTAGAAATTAGCAGGGCCAGCGAGATAGCTCAGTGGCCTAGAGTGCCTGCGTAGGCAAGCTTAAGCAACTGCAGGGACTGTGGTTCAGTCTCTGGGACCACGTGCTGCACCAGCCCCACCCCCAGGGTAGGCTGAGCTGGCCATAACATAAAGAAAGAAAGAAAGAAAGAAAGAAAGAAAGAAAGAAAGAAAGAAAGAAAACTGTAAACCAGCTTAAGAAAAAAAAAGAAATTATCATGGAGTGCATGTAATTCAGGATAGTAAAATCTTGATAAAACCTATTTAACTCACACAGCTTTTCACATATGAGTAGATAAATAGACTGATAGATAAAACAACAGGATATCAACTAATGTAAATACATAAGGCACTGGCACAAGGAGGACTTGAAATTGAAATTCATATTGTAATGTGAAAGGAAAGAAGCCGATAGAAGGCGGCATACTCTATGATCCCATCATGTGACATTCTGGGAAAGGTAAAACCACGGACACAGTGTGACAACAGTTGTGTTTCAGGAGGCAGAACAAAGAATGAATTGAGAGAGCACAAGAGATTTTTTGTTTTAGGGCATTGATTTTTTCCACTATGAAATGGAAAAACATCAACACTGATAACATTTTACAACTGCATTAAACAAAATAGATTATATATATGTATGAAATAACATAATGTATTGCATTTTAAAATAAATGTATTGTATATACATTTACCATTCTGTACATGACTTCTGTTTATGGTATAAATAAAAATGCTCATTTATAAAGACAAGAAAGCTTAAAAATAGATGGAACTAACAAACACATTGAATTTTATGAGATTTAAGAATTATTTTTCTGCTAACATCTATGTGAACAGGCTGCTTTATTACTGAGATGCTGATTTCTACTGAATCTGGGACATCAAATTTTGCTGGAATACCAAAACTTTTGTAGACAGGTTTGATTTTTTTCTCTGTACATCTGCTTGCTGTTGAGGTAAAACTGTTGATTGAAAATATATTTACAATTATCCTGTTGCATCATTTGTACATAAGTTTTCATCACACTTATCAGTTGTGGAAAGAAACATAAATGTTGTTGGCTATCTTGCCTACAATATAAAATTGCAGACATACATCATTGTAAACTTACCAAAGACTACAACATGTAGCACGTAAAACAGTCCTTGGTGTAAAACATGGAGCTTAGATATTAAGAAGGCACCAATGTTAGCCCAACAGGTACAAAAACTGAGCTACTTAATGCAAAGTTATTAAAAATGAGAGATGTGGGGCCAGAGAGATAGCTCAGTGGAAAATCCTTAGTTTGATTCTTGGTACCACTAGAAAGAAAGAGAGAGACAGAGAGACAGAGAGACAGAGAGAGAAAGAGAGAGAGAGAGAGAGAGAGAGAGAGAGAGAGAGAGAGAGAGAGAGAGACAGCAGAGCGAGATGATTCAATTTTCTTATTCCTTTTTCTTTTTTTTTCTAAGATTTGAGGTTATATCCAGATAGCGGTGGACTGGATAATGCTATGAGACGCTTCCCTTATGTTTTCTGTGAGCAGTTTCATAGTTTCCGGTCTCACACTTGATTTTTAAATTCACATTGAGGTGACTTTGTTTTGGTACCAGGAATCGAACAGAGCACCTTCTGCTTTCCAGGCAAGAGCTTGTGCCACTGAACTCCAACGTCAGCCTGAGGTGACTTCTTAATATGGTCCCAGGCAGAGGTGCAGTTTTATCCTGCTGCTTCTAGTTATCCGATACTGTGAAAATCAAAGCTTGAAAAGCCTTTCATTCTTGACTTGTACTTCTGACACCCTTGTGAAAGATTAATTGAGCATATAGATGTGAGTTTCCCCTTGGGCTTCTTCTACACCATTTTTTCATGTTTCTGTGTTTCTGGCCACCACTAGAATTTTGTAATAAGTTTTGAAGTCAAGCGCTACAATGCCTCCAGAATTGTTGTTTCTAAAAATCTCACCTTGGCTGTTAAAAATGATTAAATGTGTAGAATTTTAAAAGTCTTCCCTACAAAAACTGTTGATAAGTTTGGGAGGTGACGGACTTGAGAATTAGCGTGGCTTAACATGGCATAATTATTATTACAATGTAAACAGCTCACAAAGCACGGCATTGTGAGCCATAAAGTCTGACATACAAATTATTATTTGTCATGTTAAAACAAATGAAAACTAATAGAAATGTACATGGAAGCTTTAAGGAGTATATTATTTGCTCACTTTAAAAAAAAATTTAATAGTCCCCTAAAAAGAACTATTAGGATCTCAGTGCCTGGGAAGATTTTTCACAGTGAGATCATGAGAGTAACCATACTGATTCTTCACTATTGAACTTGATCTACCATTTATCACAAAAAAGAGTTGAGCCACTATTTTTCTAGTAATCAGTTTCTGTGGGGGGGCTCTACTGTGTGTTCAGGGTCTCACTACTAGATCAGACTCATACGCAGGTTTACAGCTTCCAAAGAGCTAGGATTACAGATGCGCGCCACCAAGCCCAGTCTCAATTGACCTCTCAGTGCACACCGGGGGTGGAACTGCAGTGGTAGGCCTAGGGATCGAAGTCCCAGCCCCTGCACCTCCTTGCAGGTGCTTTAATCCACTGAGCTATTTGGCAAGCCCAAGTAATCAAAATTAATGAGTCTAATTCTACAAATAGTAGCATTTGATTATTATTCCCTTAAAGGTTAATATGGAATCATGTTTTATATTTAGGCTAAAGATTTATATATATATTTCTGCTAGACTCCCGCTATAGCCCCTTGATGCAGCGTACCTGGTCTAAGAAAAAACTTACAAATTTCCAACTCACTCATTTTGTGTCCTCAGGGATGACTCCTTCAATCATAAGTAATGAAAAATTTAACAATTGAAGTACTCAGAACAGAACATTAAATGCTGATGTTTGCCCTCTGAGCCCTGTTAGCATTTATATCTTGAATTTGCAATTAACTTGTTTCAATTGCAAGCACCATGATGGATGAAGGTTATGTTGTTGCTTAAGAATTATAGGTAATTGTATACCAGAGCCTTTTTTGCTGTTGGAACAATAAAATTGATGACTAATTGGAACTAATGAGATAAGATCTGCCTATATTTTGTATGAAATTAACAGCATTTTAGCTCCATTTTTCCATTTTAGGTACTACATTGGTGCGTTTTTATGGACAAATATTTATCATTGTCCTTAAGCAGAGATCATGGCACTTTAGAAAAGTGGACACTCTAAATTGTGTAACTCTAACCTGTGACTATAATTTTATCATATAATCGAAGCTATACATGGTGATCTCAAATTCCACAAATATTCCACTGGAGCCACTGTTAAAATAAAGCAATTTTATTGGACACATATTTTGAATTAAATATTTACATTGATGTAAGTGAATATTCAACATGTGATCCTATGATTATTTCTGATTGGTGCAGAATTACTAACAAAATGGACTTGAAGACTGGGCATGGTGGTGGGCACCTATAATCCCAGTTCTTGGGAAGCTGAAACAGGAGAATCACTACAAATTGAGTCTGATCTATGTAGTGAGACCCTGTAGACCCTGTAGAGCTTTGACCCTGTCCTAAGTGCAGAAAATAAATAATAATAGTAAATTGAAAAAAAATGGACTTGAGTTGACATGATCCTACTGTGGTGATACGAATTCAACTTTTCAGGCCCGGTGGGATGGCTCAGTGGTCTAAAGTGCCTGCTTAGGAAAGCTTGGGTGGCTACAGGGACTGTGGTTTGATCCCTGGAACCACATGCTGCGCCAGTCCTGCCCTCAGAGTATGAAAATAAATAAATAAACAAACAAAAGTTCTGAAACAAGAAAAAACAGCAACAACAAAAAAAAAAGAAATTCAAGTTTTCAAATAAAATGATACGTATTTCTCTTGTTATGGAGTGATCTCTGTATATATTTGTGTTTACTTTTACTTACCAACACAAAACCCTGAAGAGAGAGAACGCAAGAATCAGACTGTATACAAATGCATTATTTGATATATTTTGTGGTACAAAACCTATACATCAAACCACTTGCTCTTCCTGCTGTTCTAGTGTCTTCTTTCTGAGACTGTTGTCCACTAACACATTTCTACCACAGAATCATCACCAACCTATGATGAATGATAGTCAGGAGTAGCTCAGGACTTGGTTTTGCTGAAGGAACATAAACAGACGTGGACCCAGAAGTTATGTGCTCCTATTCAGGAAGAGATAATTTCCCCCAATTTAGCTGCTAGAGTTCATGTTCCCCAAACACTTCCTGCAGTCAGATGTGGGTTTTACACATGAATATCTGAGCAGAAGTGACGCACAGAATTCTCATCTTGGCCACAGCAGGATTCCCAGATATCCATTCTTTGATTATCTTTCAGGTGCCTGGAGTAAAACCTAGGTCCAAGACACTGTCAGAAAATACATTGCTCAAAACAGCGGAACCTCTTTTGGCTGAGCTCCTGTAATCATTGTATTGTTAAAACAAAAAACAAAACAAACAAACAAAAAAAACTTCTAAAATTCTCTATAAAGCAAGAATAAGAAACAGATCAATATTGTGTTGGGAACTTGAAATTTGTTCTCTTATGAAGTTAAACTACACTAACAATGTATATTAAATAGCTACTTATTACCCTGAGCATTCTAGTATACAATTATCCCAGCACTTGGGAGGCTGAAAACAGGAGGATTACTGTGAGTCCAATCTACATGGAAAGTCCCTGTAGCCCCTATCCTAAAGTATAGGAAAAATATTTATACATTAAATATACATAAATATGTTAAACATATATAAACATATTTTTATACATTCAAATTCCACAAAGCAAGAAGAAATTATGTATAAAAGAAAACTTTAAACACATAGCACTAATCCCAAATATGTAAAGAAAACAAAATGCCAACATGAAAATTGATGTCATACAAAGGGAAACTCATTTAAAGCTTCTGAAACACAGTACCAATAGAGGAATCGATAGCAAAACCAAAGCAATATGGAAAAATAAGATTCCACCCAAGTTCTGATCATTTACAGCTTCCAAAACAGAACACTTAGTTCTTGAAGACAAAGGGGAGAATCCACAGACCAGCTGGAGAAATAATTTAAACAAGAATCAAAATGCCATTAAAGTAGCCTAACATTTGATACCAAGAAAATTAAAGCAAGTCATATTTATTAAATACTAAGGGGATATGTGCATATTTTAACTGTAATAAAATATGTTAGAGAAATATTGAATACTTCATTTTTTGTTTCTTGAGACGAAGTTTTGCTGCGTAGTTTAGGATGGTCTTATTCTCCCTTTGTATCCCAGGCTGACCAGGAATTCATGGGGCTCCTTTTCCTTTTTTTTTTTTTTTTTTTTCCAATTACTAATGTTTAAGAAAGAAAAAGAAGGTTTTCAATTTCCAGTTCTGGAAAGGAGAGCAATAAAGGGAAAGAAAGAAAGGAAGAAAGAAAGAAAGAAAGAAGAAGAAGAAGGAGGAGGAGGAGGAGGAGGAGGAGGAGGAGGAGGTGGTTCTGCAAAATGAGCTTGGGTTTTGTATCATTTCTAATACTTTCCTTTTTTTTACTCTATTCTTTAAAAAATAAAGTCATTAACATAAAAAGTGGCAAAAAGGGAAAAAAGAAAACATTCACCATCCAGCATCAGGTGTGCTACTAGGAAAGACACATTAAGTCTGCTGTCTTGATTTAAGATGTTTTGTTTGATGGCGGTCGGGCTCGTAGTGATCCTCCTGATTTCTGCCTCCCTAGGGCTGGGGATCCAGTCATGCGTCACCATGCCCAGACTCCACCGCCAGCTCAGCATGCTCAGGGGCGGGGCTAATGGGGCACGCAGTGCCTCTACTGTGCTGTTTTGATTACAGGAACAAATGAGCAAAATGCCTGAAACAAATCCTTAAATAGGAAAAAGAACAAATGATTTTGGAAGGGATCATTTCAGTAAAATGTGGAACGTTTTGAGAATATATAATTTATACCTTGTGAATTTTCAGAACACACCAATTTTATATATGAATATATACACATCCATATACATACTATATGTGTTATGAGTTATTATGCATTGTGAAATATTCTGTGTTATGAATAAAACTGTAATTTTTGAATCCTTGTGAAGAGAAACTTTAATAAAATAATGAGGGCTGTGATATATATTTTTAGTTGTGTAGTCACTCATAAGACTGCCTCTACCTCAGTTTTTAATATTTAAAGGCAACTATAGAAAAGATGTGTGATCTCTTGTTTGCAAGATGAAAATATTTAATGTAGTAGGCATAGAATTACTTTTTAATCCAAGTGCTCATGACAAGATATAAAGTAGTTATCTGATAGAAAACTGAAACAGATGATTTATTTCTACAAAAGTGCACATTTTCACATCAGAATGAAATAAAACACAACCATCACAATGCATCACAAAAGAGCTTGTACACACGCATGCGCACATGCATGCGTGCGCACGCGCACACACACACACACACACACACACACACACACACGCACACACGCACACCTAGTCTGTACTTGTACACTGAAGTGCCTACTCCAGCAGCCCCTAAAATGCTCTGTGGCCCTGTCCTTATGGTCCATCACCCCTGGATGGTTCTTCAGCCAGTCACTCATGGACAGCCTAATGTCCTGTTCACCCTCTTAGGGAAAGCCTACAGACCCTCTTACCCGCAGATCTGCACTCCTCACACCACTTAACTTTAGTTTTTACTAAAGAAAGAATCTCATTTTGGAGTCCAGGCTAGCCTCAAAGGTGCCATCCTCCTTGAATTCAGTTATACAAGGCAGTCTTAAATATATTTTCAGAATTATATAAGCAATTTCTGTTGTGCTGATTTATTGTACCTTTTATTATCATTATAATTACTATTATTATTGTATGTATTTGGTACAGGGTCTTACCTTATAGCTCGGGTTCCTAGCGATCCTACTGTTTTCTGTCTCCCCAGTGCTGGGATTACAGATGTGCGCCACTACAGCGGGTCTCTTGGTGGCTGGATCAGCACACCTAGGGACAGGGCTGGTGCAGCATGTGGTGCTGGAGTTTGAACCCTGGTCCCCGTGCTTGCCTAAGCAGGAATTTAGTCCACTGAGCTATCTCACTGGCCCTTTTATGACTATTGAAGTGACAAAATGTACTCAGATGGGTCTTTTAGAAGACAAAAATTCCTATAGGTCTTATCTCCAGATGAAGTTTATTAGGTGAAGCAGTATACTTTCTTGTTTTGTGCGTCTTTTTGAGCTGTAGCCTTATTATATAGTGCAGGCTAGTCTCAAACTTAGGATCTTCCTTCTTCAGCTGGCCATGAGCTCACTTTTGTAGCCCAGGCTGGTCGCGAACTCACACTGATCCTCCTGCCTCAGTCTCCCGAGTGCTGGGATTACAGGCGTGTACCACCATGCCCGGCTACAAGTTTGATCTTAATGATTATTTCTTATTTTCCCATCTGCTCATATGCAGGGAAAGATATTACTGATACTATCATGATTTTTTCCAATATTAAAATTAAAATAGTAAAAATGATTTCTGAGCACTGTTTTTATTGTGGATATCTAGATTTAGGAAACGTGGGGCATAGATGTAAGAGACTTATCTCTTATTCTGAGAGATTTTTGAATGCATGGACTATTCCTCTCTGGGGTACTTGGGCATACAATTGTTTCTGTTCCATAATTTTAACAATGTTTGTAATTCACATCATAGCAGGCAGGTTTGAGGATAGAAGGCATGATGATCTCACTTCAGGTTTAGCTTTTATATATTTGAGAATTATTTTACTCAAAAGCGATGTGGTAGTTACAGGTATTTATGCAGGTTCTACTCAGCACAGCTTTCTTCTTAGAGACAGGGAAGTTCGCCTAGACGTCTTCACAACAGTGTGCAGGACTCAGGTTAGGTTAAAGCTTCTCAAGATAAAATGAAAGTAAAAATGGAAAAAGAAAAAGCACTGACTTTTCTGATCAAACATAATATTGTTTTGAGTACTTTCTATTTTCACTTTTACGCACAAAGACAAAAGAAAAACCTCATATTAAACAAATGTATTTTAGTACATTAGATGTCTTTATAAAATAATTCAACATCTCAGAAGCTACCATTTTCTTAAACATCCCTTTAACCATAGCGAGGCATCTGTTGACTAGATGAGTACTTAACACGTTTTGGATCTGTGCATTTCCTAGCAAGCCATTTTGCTTTGAATTACTGATTTGAGCAAGAAAGCAATCCTTGTACTCTCCAAAACCCCCGATTTAAATTCTTAAGCTGATGTGCGCAGAGAGATACTTTATGTGTTCCTGCCATTTTAATTCAATCCAAAGGAAAAAAAATATTACCTTTTAGACTAAAATTATGATGAGGAATCTGCTGCCATTGTAGCATTCCAAAATTAGATGGTGCAAATTCCAGAGAGGGTGCCAAGCAAGGTTAGCTTTATAGTATAATGTGAAAATAAACTCAAATAAAGTTTTTGTACAGAAATGTATTAGTTTGATTTCTGCAGCTATGTCAAGCTATCAAACACCAACAACTGAAAGGGAAACAGGTCCCCCTTGGCCTATGGTTTTAGAGGGGTCAGTCCATCACTTCAAGGCACAAACAGCATATAGATAGGCAGGAGGTGTGAAAGCTGTTTCCCTGTGGCAACTGGAAACCAGAGAGGGTACAAAGATCTGAGGGCAATACACCATTCCAAATCAGGGCCCAGGGCCCAGGAGATAGCTCAGCAGCATAAGTACCTGCCTGCCAAGTATAAGATTCCTGAGTTCAATTCCTGGCATCAAAAGAAATCTAAAGGCAGGCACACTTGCTCGCACTTGTAATACTAACCTTATGGGAAGTGGAAGGAATTCAATCACAAGTTCAAGCCCAACGTAGGCATCTTCATGATTTTGGATTACATTAGCTCAAGACAGGCAGGGTTGGGGATGCAGCTCAATGAGAAATCCCTGGATTCACAATCCACAGTATTACAAAAGAGAAAAAGTTACCCCTTTCAGGTTACAGCCCCAGCGATCCATCCAGGGTCTCTAACCAGGCTCACCTCCTAGTTGCAGCTTCACCTAGAACTTGGTGCACTAAGACGCTGGTGAGTACGTGGCCTCCTGCTCCAGCTCTCCACCCCGGATCCTGCTACTGGGAGCAGCAGTGTTTAGGGAGACGTTTTGAACTCAAACCTTAACAGGGAAATATTTTACACATTACCCAGCAGAAAAAATATTCCGCTTCAAATCACTGACAGCAAGAGTTAGGGTTAGGGTTAGGGTTAGGGTTAGGGTTAGGGTAAAAAAAAAATCACTGACAGCAGCATATTTCCTAAAGAAAATATAAATTATCATTGTAATAGTTTAAAATGACAGCTATATAGACACATACATCAAAATCACATTCCTAGATGCCTAAATCTAATTAAAATATCTCATTAAAATTTCCTCTTCCCAATTATCTTGCATGTAGTTTTAAACACTGAAAATATAGTATATAGTGTAGCTCTTTAATTATTTTATAAAGTAGATATTAAAACTAACACTTGGCAATATAGTAACCCCAAAGACTCTTTGTTCTCATGTTTTATATTCACCCACAAAATATCCTGTAAGTATATACAGCATACAAATATGCAATGTATATGAACACACACACATATATATTTGTGTATATATATATATATATATATATATACATATATATATATATATATGTATATATATATATATATATATATATATATTATATGGCTGGTTCAGCCTGCCCTAGGGGTGGAGCTGATGGTGCAGCATGTGGTGCCAGGGATCAAAGTGTGGTCCCTGCGGTTGTCAAAGCTTGCCTAAGCTAGCGTTCTGGACTGCTAAGCCATCTCACCCAACCTGAAATATAAGCAGAGGACTTTTTGCTCTATTTTCTTTTTGTGTGTGGTACCAGGAATTGAACTCAGAACCCTGCACTTGCCAGGCAACTGTTTATTCTACTGAGCCATTTCCCTTGAACACTTCATATAAAGATGCCAAGGCATTGTTCCTAATAACAGCTTATTTCTTTGACAGGTATTTTAGAATTCTTTTAGTTGAAAGTAGGATGATACATGTTCAAAATATGTCTCTCTCCCTCCCTCTTTCTGTCTCTCTTTGTCTTTCTCTCTACTCATCTTTCTATCTATGTATCTATCTGTGTATCCATCTTGACTTACAGTAGTTCAACTACAAGCTGCATATTCACCTTAAGGAGAACGTCATTTAAGAAGTATCTTTCGGTTAGTAGCCTGATGTATAAGCTTGTATGCAAGAGAACATTTTAGGAAAACAGGATTCAATGATGTGAAAAATTTTAGGAGAGAAATCACTAAAATTTAAAAGTACTCATTTTCTCCCTTCAAATGGTGACAGATTTTGTACTTGAGAGGAAATTAATTCATCTTGGGAAAATACGGTTGCAAATATGCACGAAGTGACTGTGTTTTTAAAAGCTCTCGAGGCGAGAGTGCATCTTATCTCTACAGGTTCTAATGTATCAGTGACAACGTGGTGCTTTCAGCTTTAGCAGTCAACAAACATATACAATTATGCATTCATGAATTTTCTCCTTGAGAGTGTCTTTTTAATAAAAGCACACTTTTGTAAGTTTTAATCAAAAATCAGAAAGCATTGTGTCGTATTTCATCCAGTAACTAAAAGCTGGGTTCTAGTTAGATATTGGAAATTCTACTTGAGGCGCCACGCCGAAGAGAAATCACACAAGGCTCAGTTCTTCTGCGTGCTCTACAGTTCTTTGACAAATGACTTATTTGCTTACGAGTTCTATAAATCTTTGCGTTTTCATTTCTATTGTCTTAAAATTTCTTGTTCTTTGGTTTTTCTTTTTGTTTGTTTGTTTGCTTGTTTGTCTTATGTGGATTGTGAACCCCTAACTCCAAATGCGGCAGGCACCCTCCCACACAGGAAGCAACATGTCCTGGAGAGTTGTGTACCTTTCTCTATCACTGATGTTACATTGTGTCTGCGTTATCATGGTGAGCATTTCTCACCTTTTGGGGGGACTCAGGACTTGAGATTGGATCTTGCTCCTTGTCTTTATCACTTTTTATAGCAGTGATTTCTGCACTTTGATGGACTTATGCTGTTCACGCCTATGGAAATTTGGGTCTGGACCTACCGAGGTTGTTCCCCTCCAGACATGCCTGGCTGCAAGTCGGAGCTCAGGCAGCTGGCTGCCACGAAGCCCCATGGGTCGGGACGGCAGTCAGCCCTGTGGGGACAGTGGTCAGTGGTGTGGGGACAGTGGGTGGAGTCAGGGGTTCTGGCAGTTGTCGAGTCCAGGGATCAACTCGGGCTGAGAGAATTCTTACCTGGCTGGTAGAATTGGACCTCAGGCTGGTCGCCTCGATGCTGGATCAGGATCACGGACAGGCAAGTTCTCATGTTTTGGAAATGTCTGGAAAGAATTTAGAAATGTCATCAACAGATGTGATTTCTAAAACGACAAAAATGATGGCAAATAGTCTAACAGTAGTTTAAATCTTTCATAAAGATCAGCGCTAGCTGAAACCCTCTAAATGAATTTTTACCACACTAGAAAGCCTGCAACTTTGGACATATAGCTAATAAAATCCATTGGATGGGTTTCTTCACTGAATTTAACCATCATTCAAAATAGTTTTATCATTCAAAATATTCACTGTGAAATTAGAAGTAGTGTTTTATTAAAAAAGATCAGGAATGTTGTAACCACTTTCTTATGTAATCTACAAATAGGTTCAATCAAATGTAATCAATTATGACACAACAAGTTTAGTGGTGAATCATGAAAGAGGAATATCCCAGCGTTAAGTGACTGGGTAGTTGGGGACATAGCTTCATACAATTCTAGCCACAAATTAAAGAGCTCACACGAAGTTCAAGCCACTTGAGCTGGAATTCAACATCAAATCACAAAAAGTAAGTGCTCTCCCCCTGAGAAATTATAAAGGTATGGGCTGGGGAGATAGCTCATCAGTCTAAGTGTTGATGAGCTATCTTGACTGGCAGCACAAGGACCCTGGTTCAATCCCCTATACCACATGTCATGCTGGCCCTGGAAGGGCATTACTTGTTGGCCACTGGAACCAGGCATGGTAACACACTCCTGTAAACCCAGCACCGGGCAGGCTGAGACAGAAGGATCACTCCAAGTCTCAAATGCATAGAAAACACTGTAATAAATAAATAAATAAATAAATTTTTAAAAACATAAAAAAGAAATTATGAATGCCTGTTTTGTTTTCTTTCAAAAAGCTTGATTGAAATGTTGTTATCACAAAGTATGAAAGTTAGGGAGCAGGAAACACCATGACATAAAAAAAGAGCAACCTTATATATTAGTGGTGGAAATGTAAAATGGTAAAGAAACTATGTAGGACGGAACTGTAGTATGTGAAGGAAAATAACCTATGAATCAACATTTTCAATTCTGAATATATATTCCAAGAAATGAAGACGCATCTCCAACAGCTATTTGTATGCCTATGCTCATTATATTCTTTTACTTTTATTAATTTTAATAAGGAAGAAATAACAATGAGACAGTTTCAAAACAAGATAGTAGGAGACCCACAATAATTAGTACATTGCATATTGTTGTCTTCATAGTAGGTGTTCAGGTGCCAAAAGCAGACCTGATATTCTTTCTAAACCCTATTGGTACAAATCTTTCTTCTCATTGAACTAGGAGCAAGTAGATGTGTATATATAGTCCAACAGTCCATAATAGCAGTGGGTTATCAGCAGAACTGGCAGTGTTGGGAGCTGTAGACTTGAGCCTTTTACGGCTCAGCATGCCCACATGGCTTTACTTTTTATACCTCATGGTTAAGCTTTGTGCTGGAGCTATGTTCATTGTAGTATTATACATTCACAAGACCCAAGACATAAGAATAGAGGCCAGTGATTCCTGCCCCTAAGGCAGGCTGAGCTGGCCACACACACACACACATGCACACACATATGACATAGGATTGACCTGTAGGTCCACCAAACATAAACAAAATAGGGCTCATACAGACACACACATTCCATATATGATGGACTATTTTCCAGTCTAAACATGAAGAAAATTTTCTGCTTGCGACAATACAGGTATATGTGGAGGATGTTCTGCTGAGTGAAATAAACTCACAAGGAATCCAAAGGTGCAAACCCTGCAAACACACGAGCAAATGCCAGCCAGCATTTAGAGTTAGGGAACACTGGGGGGTCATTGTTCCAAGTTTCGACATTTCACTTTTCTATCATGAATAAGATCATGTGATATAATGTTCACTGTAGTGATTTTGTTTGTTAATACTTCCTCACATAAAATTTATGCAGTATTCAGACTTATTGTTCTCATAAACACACACAGACTATAACCGTGTTAGGGCCTAGATAACTGCATTGTCTTGATTTTGTTAATCACATCACCACATGTGCATATCTCAAAACATCATGCATGCCTTAAATGTTTTTGCAAGGTCTACATAAACAGAACAGAGGAAACACAAAGCATCTTGAAACTAATTGAGCTTAGTAATAATGTTCCTTATTAAACATTTGTAGCATCACTGACAAAAATAAAAGAAATGGGGGATATTTGTAATTCTCATATTCATTTTGCTTTTTATAGGTTCATTTCCAACCTCTTTGTTTTTCCTTATATGATGTAAAAGGCACGTAGAGAATCAGCATTGGAGCTCTGGTCCTGTCCAGATGTCACATTTCCCTGTGCTTCTAGATATAGTCAGGTCTGTGTCTCAAAGATTTTTCAGCTATAGTATATGAAGTTAAATAGAAGAGTCATCTTCTTAAATATCAGTTTTCTTATTTCCCAGGATTTCACTAGCTTAGTTGTTCAAATTAGAAAGATTGAAAATATCATTCTTTACTATGTTGTTCACCATTCTCTCCTTCTCCCTCCCCAACTCTCTCTGTCTTTCTCTATATATGAATATATATTATATATTATATAATATATATAATGCACATATATTATATAATATATATAATGTACATATTATATATATATATATATATATATATATATATATATATATATATATCAGTATTTCACAGCGATACTTCTTATAATCTGCCCTACAATCCTCATGTACTTCTTTCCAGTGTCGATGCTTATGTATCCTGTTTCTTTATCTTAGAGAATATGAAATTGTGATCCTAAATTTAAAAGTTTATAGATTTGACTCTTTTGAAAGCTATTCTCACATATAAACACAGATCTCTACAAACAGAAATATATACCAACACATGCGTAGACATGGGCAACTACATGCATAAGCACACGCATATTTTCTTGTCCTAGTACTATAAAGGCCTAGAATCCACTGCAGCTCAGCATTCAGAGCACACCTCACCAGCTCTAAGCTTTCTACTCTATAGCACTATTTTTAATAAAACAATACAGTGATCTTTGAAAATATGGAGGATATTTGTACTAGATCAAAAAAATTAGATGAGCCCAGAACATATTACAGGGCCAAAAACAACTCCTCAAGACATCACCAATAACAAAATCCCCACAATAATAGGGCATGTCAAAGCAGCAGGAGAGTCATATCAAATAGTTTTAAGGGTTGGAGTTAGCAAAGTTGGAGCCACAATGAATGACATTTCAAGAGTGCATACAATATAAATTAATAATAAATAAATGTCAAAAATAGGCTCCTCTTCCAATTATTTTTCCTCGTAATTTCATATACATTTTTCTCCCTTTGTTCAATTTTGGGTACACTAATTTGAAGACAACACTATGCACTATAATAAAAACTGTAAAATTTATATTATTCTGCTTAGTGAAATTCTCTTCCATTTGTAATTTTTCTGTTGTTCTTAACTTAAAGCCTTGCATCTTTAATGAGCTGAATTTAAGTATGCTCATATTAGAAAAGATTTTTTTTTGCTTGGAATAGAGTAGGAGACACAACAGAAAGAGAGTCATTGTTAGAAAGTATTAGTAATTTTGGATAATGAATTAGTATTATTACACAATGTGGGCATTTAATTAAAGGTATATACTTCTTTGTTTCTTTTTTTATTCATTTGTAATTTATTTGTTTTTTTTTTAATTTTACGAATTTCAATAAGAAAGAAATAACAATGACTCAGTGTAAACACATGCCAGTAGGACAGCCACACTAATGCAATGCATATTGGTGTCTTCATAGTAGCTCTTCAGTGTACAAGATGCAGACATGATACCTTTTCTAAACACTATTCATACAAATATTTCTTCTCATTAAACTGAGAAAGTAGTTGAATGTGTATGGGAAAATACTCTGACATTCAGAAACTGAAGCATAGAGACTCCAAATAACATTGACTCAATTAAAACCTCACCCAGATATATAATAGTCAAGATCCCAGAAATCCAGGAAAAAAAAAAAAAAACATGCTAAAAGCAGTTAGAGAAAAGAAACAGATCATATTTAAATGAAAACCCATCAAAATAATGGCAGATTCTCTTCAAAAATCACAAAGTTAAGATGAGTATGGAACGCTGTTTTTGTTTTGATACTATTTTGTACTCTCTTTAAAAATAAAACAGTTATAGGAGCTGGGGAGATAGCTCCGTGGCACAAGTGCCTGCCTGGCAAGTGCAAGGTCGTGAGTTTGAACCCCAGTCCCACCAAAAAAAAGTAAAATAAATTAAAAAAATAAAAAATAAAAATAAAACAGTTATAAAAGTAGAAGTAAGAGAACAAAAAAAAAAAAAAAAAAAAAAAAAAAAAAAAAAAAAAAAAAAAAAAAAAAAAAAAAAAAAAAAAAAAAAAAAAAAAAAAAAAAAAAAAAAAAAAAAAAAAAAAAAAAAAAAAAAAAGAAAAGAAGAAGAAATACAGATATGTGTCTCTGTGTAGAAGAAATGCAAGCCCTTTACACAGATATTGGCCCTTCACCTGGTAGGACAGAGCTTCCTACAGTGCAGGGCAGATCATGCATAACAACGAATGTTCAAGGGTTTGTGCATAACGTGGAGATAAGGCAAGCCACAGTGGAGAAACCCAAGCTGAGCTTGTCCATCTCATCGTCAGCACGAGTCCTCTATACATGTCATGCAGCAACATTGACCCCTTGGCTCCAACGAGAAATATTGAAACGTTATCTAGTTGGTGCCTCTCAAAACGGTCAAGGTCTCAAAAATTAGCTAGACTAAGAAAGAAAAATTTTAAAAAGAAAAAACATCCCAGGGAACTACAGGAACTCAATGTAACATCCATGATGGGAACCTGGCCCAGCGTCAGTATAAACCCTGGGGACCTTCACAATGTTGTGCTTTAGTTAACATTATGGTTTCCAAACTTGTTCTTTATTTTTGATAAATTTGAAGGACTAAAGTAGAATATTCAAAGGAGCATATAGGGAGTTGTGTTTTTATTGTTTTATTTTTGAAATCTATTTTTGGGGGGGAGGGTCTAATCTCAACGAAAATTTTGTAAATGTTAGGAATGATTTCAGTGACTTACTCATAGCAAGCATGTAAAAAAAAAAAAAAAAAAAAAAAAAAAAAAAAAAAAAAAAAAAAAAAAAAAAAAAAAAAAAAAAAAAAAAAAAAAAAAAAAACAAACAAACAAAAAAAACACCAGATTATTTTTCACAGTGAAAACAATTAGACACTAAAGTTGAAAATGTTTTCAAACTTGAAGTTTAAAATTAAAATTTGAAAGAAGAGATGTTTACGAGTAGACTTGAAGTGGGCAGTCGATGGTTATATCCTTCAGCAGACTTCCAAAACCTTTGAGAACCTTTAACTTTAAAATAGGATCTAGATGAAAATTGATTCTGTGATCTTGTACAGGGCCACTGAGGCCACCGTGAGAACGGGTAGGAAGACAAGTTAGAGTTCCATTAAAATCTCCCAGGGGAAAACATACAAGAGGAAAATGATCATTTTTATGATTTTAATTCAGTGGTTAACTTCCATAGTCTATATTTAACTTTTTTGTTTGTGGCACTGGGAACAAACTCAAGACCTTGCAGTTGCCAGGAAGGTGCTTGTGCTGCTGAGCTATCTCTCCAGTCCCCTACATTCTTGTAACAATTCAGGGCGTAACTCTGCCTTCACTCTTAGACACAGGATATTGTCAGAGCTTAGATCTGCCCGACACAGGCACCAGCAACCCAGCAGTAGGATTAAGGCAGGTGCTCGTTCTGGTGCTCTCAAGTTCATAAAAGGCCAGGCTGATTCTGGCCTGTGGTTGTGGGCTTGGAGCCTGAATTGTTCAGCTTCTAGCACTCTGGTATTTCTTCATTTGTTGAGGGTCTAGGCTGTGCTGAAGTCCTGAATGCATTCAAAACATGTTGTCTTTTACATCGTCCGATGTCCAGGAAGGTGAGTCAAGGGGCAGTCTGGAGTCACGTCATGCCAGATCTAGTGGATGAGGACACAGGAGCGTGCTGGTGTAAGACCGTGCTCTTACTCTGTACCACGCAGCAGCAGCAGCGCGTACCATACCTTCCATCGCAGCTCATAATAAATCCACTAGGCAAAGAGAGCTTGCAGAAGAGCTTAAGAAAGTGGCAAGAAGATGGGTTAAGGATGAACGAATTGAGGGGAGCATTGTAATGGGGATCGCCGGTGGCTGGGCTTCCACTGTAATATAAATTTAAGAATCGGTTGTATAATTTTATCCCCTCACATACTAGTTCCTGAATTTGGCAGAACTTTTTATTGTGAGGGGTGATACCAGGGACTGAACTATAGACTTTGAGCTTGCAAAGCAGGAGCTTATACCCCTGAGTAACTCCCCAGCCCCAGTTACTGAATTTGGATTAACACGCTTGCCTTATTTCACTTTATGATAATCCCAATCTCAATGCCATTCGTTAGTTAAATAAAGGGGACTTGGGCGTCTGAATCTCTTTATTTCTCTTCTGAATGATTTTTTGTGGAAACAACAATTTATTCCTCCACTTTCTATACACATAAGTAATCTACACAAATAATTTTATATATTTAGAGATTCTGTCCCGTTTATACTAAATTATTCCTCGCAATGTGACAAAACAGGTGTTTTCTGGCTCCATTAGGAACACCACTTAAGGCAGTTCTAGTTCAGAAATTCCAACTCTTTAGAGCTGACTCGCTAAGTTATCTATTAGCTTGTCCTATATAGTAGTAACCGTAGCAGCATCAGAGCATTAATCTTCGTTAAATACAAGGTCTCAGGTAATTAGAGAGATGAAAGGGTGTGGCTTAGTCTAGTTTTGTTTTTGCTACTTGAAAACCACACACTCTAATTTTCAGTACTCAAACCCTTGAATAAGTATCTGATATTTATTGTTCATATTTTCATTCAACAATCACTGTCAAGAACTCTACACTTTTCTCTTCCCTGCAGCTTGATTTTCCATGATCCGTTTCCTAATTAATCACTTTATTTCATTGGCCACAAAACAAACGAATACCACTCTCTAAAAGGATTTAAGCACCATTTTGAAGAAAATTATCTTGTTTCAAAAATTTTGTTTATATGTTTATTACAACATTAGGCATCATTCTCTGTTCCAATTTGTAATTCAGAAAGAATATGATTTACTCTAAACTGAAGAAAAATTACAGGGTTCATTGATGACTTGCGATAGACAGAAGAATTTGATGTAGCAGAAAGAGACAAAAGACATTGTTTCCTGCTCTCCAGAGAAGCTCTGAAGGTAGCTGTCTCCCTTAGACTTCTCTCCTTACAGGGACAAATACCCAACACCCAAATAGAGGAAGGAAAGATTTAGTTAGCTCACAGTTATTGGAGATTTCATTCCATACTTGGCCAGTTCCAAGGTAGAGCGGCACAGGGCAGAGAACCCTTTCATGGTAAAGAGCGCAGAGCAAAAGGGAGGAGTCGCGGCAACAATGGCGGCAGAGACAGAATCTCTCTCTTAAGTCACATTCGGGCCATCTGCCACAGGCGATGGGTGCCCTACTCACATCTATAATCCCAGCAGCACTCACACCCACACTCCCAGTGGATCACAAGTTAATTACAAACTCTAGAAGTCTGCCCTATGACCGCATGAGGCTTTGGGAGGACAACTAGACACAAATCGTAACAGTAGCCCATTAAAATATAAAATTAGCGAAACAAATTTTCAAAGTCAATATTTTTAATGCACCGATGTTTTCCTTCCATGTTTAGGTTTATAGAGGAGCAGTTTCCCTAAATTAAAAAAGTAAATAAATAAAAGGAGAATAATGGTACCACTACCAAAGGATGACTCTGGATGGAGGAAAGGCTTTATTTAGAAGCCAAAACAGACATTTCCCCCAGCTTGAGGGGAAAGCACTAGTGCCACTGTTGTAAGCAGCTGAATTAAATAGAACGGTGGCAGTTAGACAGGGCCAGGCTCTCAAGGATGGCATGGAAGACAAGGCAACTTCACACAACTATAAACAGATACTCCTCTGTGTAGGCCAGATCTGAAGACAAGAATAAACAACTACAGCTGCATACTTCCCTAGGGATGGGCATTAGGGACTGATATTCTAAGTAGGCATTAGTCACCTCGAAAGAGTTGTGCATTAAACCAACCCCGACAGGAAGAGACTTTGTTTGGTATTCTAGCCTGCTTTCTACCTGACTCACTTCCCCATTTCCTACTGAATTTAATCAATTTTACCTGAGCAGTGGTGCTTGTAATCTCACTGGTTGACCATAGTTTTGTTCCACCTCATGTCTACCTAAGCAAGTTCCCGTTCTCCATCAACTTAGAGCTGCCTTTACCACAGGATTTTCCTCTATAAATGTCCTTGGAAGAGACAGCTTCGTGGGGACAACCCACTTGGGATCCCTCTTCTGTCCCTCTCTTCGGCAGTAGCTTTCTTTCTCTCAATAAATCTATTCTGCTCATAACCTCCGTTTGTTCCTAAAATTCATTCTTCAGTTTGAGAGAACACAAAGTCATCCTGGATACTTCTCAGGTTGGGAGACCATGTTTCCCCTATACTACTTGGAGGTTCCCTGTGTCACCGTGGCATTTCACACGATTTCTTTTCTCTTACATTTCCAAAAACAAGAGAGATGCTTGAGTAACTTTCAAGGTGAGCGGAAAAGCGCCATCCTGTAACTCATGCCTGTGTTTCAACGTGGTGACATCCTATTGTGTGGAAGGCGTGGCCCTGCCCAAACAGCTTTGGCCTCTTCTCGATCTCCTTCCCTATTCTCTGAATCCTGGTCCAGGTGGGATTTTCATTCTCTGACTGAGACTTTGTCTATGCCAATATACAGGTTAGCAAACTCAGAAATTGAAAAAAAAAAAAAAAAAAGACACTGGCAGAAAGTTTTCAGCCTTTTCTTATGTGGGTGAACCCCGCACCAGAGCACCATTCAGCCCTCGGGCACCATCTATGTCCACCTCTCTCCCCTGGCTGGGCTGCTTGCCCTGTGGAGTTCAATGTCCGCATAAGCAACTGAGACAAGATCTGAAAATTATCTCAGCAATGTTTTTTTTTTTTCTTTCTTTTTTCCAGGAAATGTTTGACAAGAAAAGTGCTTATGATTTTTTTCTTCCTCTCTTCTCTCTCTCTCTCTCTCTCTCTCTCTCTCTCTCTCTCTCTCTCCATTTTTTGCCTTCCTTCTTTCCTTCTTTCCTTCCTTCCTTCTTTCCCTCTTTCCTTCCCGTTCTTATGTGTGTGTGTGTGTTTGTGTGACCAAGATTCTCACTATATAGTGTAGCTTGGCCTTGAACTCCCTATGCAGTACAGACTGGTCCTGGGCCTGTAATCTTCATATTTTAGTTTGGAATAATAATGGTGATGATAATGATGATGGTTCCAATATTAGAAATATAGGATTTTGACAACACATTTGATTTAAATTCTTACTTGAAACTTAAAATTTCACTCTGCATTTTATTTCATTCTTCCCAAAACATCAGCCTATACTGTTAGCACAGCCATTCCTATGTCTTATTTCCAACAAAATCAAATATGATCATAAATATAATCCAATAATCATATGTTAAAGACATGCCAAAATTAAAATTACAGAAGCATAGCAAAGGTCCTCTGTTGCATAAAACATTGCATTATTAATTTACTGGGGAAAAATGAAAATTTTAATATTCAATCACTTTGCAAGTCAGATAGGCTACCCTGAAGGGATTTGGAGACAAAATCAAAGTGTTTTGATCTTTTGAGTTAACATTTCAAAGAAGTTAAAAATCTTCTTTAAAAATTCCATTCAATCTCAACCTCACAGAGATCCTCCTGTTGAATGTAACTGAAATTTCTTTAGTGTTGTTATCCGGGCTCATGAATGTGTTCCCTTTAGACCATAGGACAATGAATTAATTCATTGCTATGTGCACAAGGTACCTTAATTTAAATAATTACTGCAGATTACAACCTGAGGGGCCACCTCAGGTTTCCAACACCCTGCTCACCTTTTGCTTTTAGAAAGCAAGTCAATTCTCAGTCTCTCTGCGCTTGTCCTAATGCTGTTTATTCTTCCACCATACAATACTAGGCACTGCCTGAGAAGAACAGAGCTTCTGAGGGATCTGAGGACCGAATAGTGAATGAAACTCCCAGGTTTATTCTTGATATAATGCCACAAGCAGTTTGTCATTGTCTACTTTACACACACTGAAAAAGTAATTGCAACTGGGAAAAGTATCAGAGCAGAAATTAGTTTAGCTCCATGCATGAATCCCATCTAGGGAGAATCTTTCGGCACACTGTCATCTTTTCTAGTGCATGGAATTTGAAACATTTTTCGATTGTTTAAAAGCAAGTGTATCTGTTAAGGCTCATATTGCCAGTTAGCAAATCTTACGTGGATACCTTTTTATTTCCTATCTTCTCCAAATGGCTTCATTTCTATTTTAAGTATATACAGTCCATTCCAGGAGAAGCAAAGAGTAAAGGAGCAGAATGGTTTCGTTGCAGACAGATGAGTTAGATAGAAATATCATTGGCAGTTAGACAGGGTTAGGCCTTCAAAGGAGACAGCACAGAAGACAAGAAGCTTCCCAGGGACACCCACTTGGAACCCCCCTCCAATCTCTCTCAGACAGGAGCTTTCTTTCCCTCAATAAATATGTTCTGCTCATTACCTCCGTTTGTTCCTAAAATTCATTCTTTGGTTTTAGAGAATGTCAACTCATCCCAGGTACTTTCGGGTTGGAGATTGGTTTTCCCTATGTCATTTGGAGGTTTCCTACTGGAGGTCATCCACCCCAGATCAGTTTGTTTTCTCCCTGTATCAATATGAGAAGTGAAGATTTCAGATACATGTACATGCGTGTCTATGTGTGGATCAGTTATGATTTGTGTCAAGTAGTTCCCCGAAAGCCTCATACAGTCATGGGGCGAATTTCTAGAGTTTGTGATTAATTCTAGATCCCCTGGAATTATGGGTGTGAGTGTTACACCTCCCCTGGGGTGGTAATTTGCATTACAGTGTAATGAAGGAAAAGAAGCTAGCTGCTTGAACTGCTACTAATCTACCAGTTTTCTCTCTATTCTTTGACACCACCATGAAACGTTGCTTTGTGTCTTATGCCACTCTGCCTTGAAATCAGCTGTGTACAGAGTGAAACCTCTACTAACTGGGAGCTCAATAAATATTTCCTTCCTTCATTTTTGGTTATTTGCCCCAGCAATGGAAGAAGAGTAACTGAGACAGTATCGCAACAATGGAACTATATCCACAAAGTATAGCAACAGAGCAGTAACACATATTTCTTATGAAATGTATCTTTTTTATTTTGCTTAAGTTTATACTTAATTAAATAAAACGATTGGAAATCAAATAGAATTTTAGTTGAAGAATTCCACAAATGTCTATATATTTTACCCTTTTGACAATCCAGAGAATAAATTGTTATTATTAATTTTGCTTTAGATAATGAAAAAGCCTGGACAGGGATCAATTAGTCATCCAAGGGTGCCCCCACAAACTGGTAGAACCAGGATAGAACTGCGTCATCAGCATCCATACTATGACCAGTAATCTACAATAATCTACCCCATCCCGTGAATAAAAGCCCATCCTTGGTAAAGGATAAGATAAAGCAGGACATGGGCAGCCGAACAAAGCTGATGAGCTGCACCCATGGAAACTCCAAGTTGAGACATGTTTTGTAAAAATCCCCATCATTACGAATTTTTTTGATGGGGCCTGGGTTCCAACTCATGACCTTGCACTTGCCAGGCAGGTGCTTGTGCCACAGAGCTATCTCCCCGGCCCACACTACTTCTAAGAAATCACCTCTCTGTATTTTACAGCTTCTTGGATTAAAGAAAACACCTATTTTAATGACATTTTCACAGTAGCATTGTTTAAAAAAAAAAAAAAAAAAACACAACCCTATTTCTCATCGTTAGGCCAGAAATCAATGACAGGCTAAGTCTGCTAATGTAAGCAATACAAGCTTTTCAAAATCACTGCCACTATTCTTAGCAGATAAATTATCCAAACTCAATTGTGTACATCTGTTGATTTGTTAGATAGCTAATTAGAATGTGTTGGAGCCATTATACCGTTTTACAGACATACTTTGCAATTTCAAAAAATGTCACTTATCCAGTTTATATCATATTTGTTCTAATCTGTCACACAAAATTCACTAAAGGCATAGATTTTGCTTATAAATATAGCTCTAAAAAGAGTGCGTGGGGCTGGGGAGATAGTTTATTGTTTTAATTGCCTGCATGGGCAAGTGTGAGGATTCAGGTTCTATCCCCAGCATCACATGCCATGCTGGCCCTGTTCCAAGCAGGCCCCCTAAAGCATGGGAGGATTAAACCTGTAATGCCAGTGAGCTGAGACGTAATTGAGACTAGGTTGTAGTGACACACACCGGTAATCCCAGCACTTGGGAAGCTGAAAACAGGAGAATCGCTGTGAGTCTGGTCTACATCATGAGACCCTATAGCCCATGTAGACCCTGTTCTAAGTACAGGAAAGAAAAGACATATATTTAGATTTATTGGTAAATCTTTCTGGTAACATGGCATCAAGTAAAAATGAATTCATGAAGTATTATAGCATGCGATACAACTAGTCCTGAGGAACAATGATAATGCCAAATACTGTTTTCTAAAAATATTGTTCTTAGTGTATGCATGTAACATATGATAAATATATTCATCGTGGAATATTGATACATAGATGTATTTACTTTTTTTTTTTTTACTTCTTTGCCTCCTCTCAAATGGAGACATGGAAGAATTTATATGTAAGCTGATTATTTGTGGCTTGTCTTCATCATGAAGCTTTTGGAAGAACAAATAGGAAGAGAGTAAGGAAGGAAGGGTCTACAGTGTCCGGGGTCTCACTACTAGATCAGACTCTGTTATGGTTTATGGGTAGTTGTCCCCCCAAAGCCTCATGCAATCATGGGGTGGGGACTTCTAGAGTTTTAGACTTGAATTGTGATACCCTGGGATTATGTGTTTTAGTACTGATGGGATTATGGGTGTGGCCTAAAGTGTATAGGCTGAGGCAGAGAGGCTGAATGTAGCATAGAGACAGAGAGACAGGCTGCCTTAGTTGCTTTCTGTTTCCCTGTTGGGTTGGCTGCCTCTGTCGCTATATTGTTGCTGTCCTGCTGCCACTGAATTGGATGCTCTCCGCCCTGTTCCACTCAGCCTTGCAGCCAGCCAAATATGAACTGAAACCTCCAGTAACTGTGAGCTGAATAAACCTTTCCTTCCATCATTTTGGGTGTTGGGTATTTGTCCCAGCAATGAGAGAAGAGTAACTAAGTCAGAATTGTAGTGATCTGCCTGTTTACAGCCTCCCAAGAGCTGGGATTACAGGTGTGCACCGCATCTCAGCGCACCCTAGGGGCAGGGCCTGCAAGGCAGGTTGGGGATCAAATCCCTGCCCCTGAACCTACTTGCAGGCACTTTGATCCGCTGAGCTATTTAGAGATTTTCAATAACCAGGGAGACAAGCTAATCCTTTCTTTTGCAGAGAGCCATTTCCCCCCAAAAGTACTAGGGAGAGATTTCTCAGTGGTGTAAATGAAGATTAAAGTCTATGTCTGGGCTTTAACCTCTCCAAATCTTCCTCGTGATAGCTCTGTGCCCTCTGTAGGTCAGATCCTACCCTGAAAATACTACCTGAAGGACTAACCTGTCACTTTCTCAGGATCCTGATTACTTACTGATGCGGAGTTAACCTTTGACCCTGACTGAGAAGTACCCATGTATAGACTTGGCTTTGGTGTTAGTGATACTTCTCACTGTACCGCCCTCTACTTCACTATCCAATGCCCTGTTCACCACCCTTAGCTTCCAAAAAGCTTCAGCTCTCACTCCCTAGCTCATCTTACAAAATGAAAAGAGGGAAAGGCTTTTGCCTGTGGGGCATCATGATCCAACAACAGATGTCCAGATAAACAGATGGAACCATGGAAAGAAAGTTCAGCTCTGGCACTAGGTTGAGGAAGATTATGTCCTCAACACAAAGTAGAACAAACTCTGTTCCAAACCAGTAACAGAAAACCAGTAAACATCCCTAAGAAAATCATCGATGGAGGAAAAAATACTTCCTTTTTTTTTTTGAGAAGTCAAATACACACTCTTGTATACAGACTACAGTCGCTTTGTAAGATATCACACTGCAGTAGAACAGAAGTCCTATTGCTAAAGGAAGAATTGGGCTGGGGAGATAGTTGCCTGCCAAGAAGAGGGTCCTGAGTTCACTCCTGGGAGTGTACCACTAAATAAATACATAAATACGTAAGTATAAGAAAAAAAGACTCCCTCCTTAGGAGCTCACAACCACATTTTATTGACATTTTCTGAAGCTGTAAATGAAGATATTCCCTTGGGTATGTTAGGGTCTTATTTCATGAGCACAACATGGTTTCTATATAGGTCAATGTTATCAGCAGTGGGAATTGTCCCTTATCTTATCTTATCTTATCTTATCTTATCTTATCTTATCTTATCTTATCTTTTCTTTTTTGAAACAGGTTTTCACTACTAGTTGAGGCTGGCCTTGAGCTCACTTTCATAGCCCAGGCTGGTCTCGAACTCACATAGATCCTACTGCCTCATCCTCCCAAGTGCTGACATTATATGCGTGCACCACCATGCCCAGCAGCAGTGGTAAGTTTGGTTGTTGCTTAATGGTACCAACACAGAGTTGTGTGTTAAGAACCAAAGAATCTCTGACCTTGAGGAGATTCATACTTAAAATTTACATGTTCAGTAATAAATGGTAACAGGAAACAAATTAGACTGAATATAGGTAAGATTAATATAAATCTTAAACCTTTGGAAATGATTATTATAATCACTTCATCAGCAAAAGATTAATATGTTTTGGGCAGTGTTCTTGGGCTTGGCTTGCTGAGGTATCACTTCAGGTCAAAACACTTCCAGGATGAGAAATCAAATACAGGGATAAATATCAAGTAGCACCCATGTCTATGTACGTAATAAAAACTGTAATAATTACCCTAACATACTCATTTGTTTTGATACATAGTTTTAAAAATGTCAATCAAGGTCCTTTAAAGATTTCTCCAAATACAACTTCTTTAACAGCAATTGAGCACCCGTCTCTGACGTAACAAAACAAAAAAGATAGCTATAAATGAAGAACAATTTTGTAATTATATATATATATATATATATATACATATATATACATATACATATATGTATATATACATACATGTCTATGCAAAATAGGATAGATATATAGCTACTTTCTCTTAGTCCAATAAGAAGACAGATTTTTACTAATATTGCTTAAACAAGGTAAGATGTCTGCATTTTGTACCCTGAACAGCTACTATGAAGACAACAATATGCAATGTATTAATTATTATAACTGTTCTACTATACTGCCTTGAAACTGTTTCATTGCTATTTCTTTCTCATTAAAATTAATGAAAAATCAAAACGAGTTAATGTAAAAAAATAAAATAAAATACCAGTCAATGTATTGGACTCTCTCTCTACTGACTAATAAATGATGTAATGGTATAGTTAATTTTAAAAATTAACCTTTGGGTTTCAGTTCATCAGAGGGTTCACTGCAGTTTATTTGGAAGAGTAGATAAATGATACATGAGTAATTTTCTTTTTAATTAGGCCATGCTCATCATCATTCATCAATAGATATTTTAATCAAATTAGGAAGCAAAGGTAGTCTGCAGACATGTGTATTTGATTAGTAAAAGGCACCAGATGATTGAAATTATTTTTATTTTTGAGATTAAGCCATGGAACACACTGGAATTAGATATTAAATCCCCAAAATGAAAGGTAGACTTTCTCAAATTGTTTCATCATCATCTTAAATCATTCCCAGTCTTCTCTTCACTGAAATCTACAAAATAAGAATGAAAGCAAAGGATTTCCTTTCAAGTCTTTGCTTTCATAGAATTCTGGAATAATAGTTAGAGGGCAGAAAACAGAGAGAAATCCTCTTGGCCTGAGAGGGCTTCTTTTCCGCTGAGTAACCGCACCGGGAAAGTAGATAACGGATGTGGGAGCCTGAGTGAGCGACCAGGTGGGTAGTTAACCTCTGTGTTCTGGACGCCGGAGAACCACAGAATCAGGATATCATGCTCCCCCAGGGTCTTGAAATCCCTTGAGTATCACTTCTGTAAGCCTGGTCTTTCTATAAACTTCCAATAGATTTTATGAATCATTTTTCTTTTTCATTATAATCATAGTAAATGCACAATTCAAAGATATTAACTATGTTGATAACTATGTATTCCAGTTCTAATCATCTCGTTTCTCCAGCTACTTCAGACGAGATGCAATCAGTCTTGCTGACACTCCCACATTCTGCTCTCTCTCCGCATAATGTGCTTTCAGATTTTAAAAGTTTGTCTTACCTAGCTGTCTTGCAGAAGAAAACAAACAGTGGTCCCTCACATATCACAGAGGTTATGTGATATGGAGGAAAGAGACGCCCCTGCGATAAAAAAAAAAAAAAAAAAAAAAAAAAAAGCTTCTAAGTAGCAACATTACATTTATTTTAGGATCTATAAACATATATTAAGACTTTATAAATCCTTCTCACACTCAGAAACTTTTTGCATGCTTTATAAAAGATTCTACAGGCTGGCAAGATGGTTCAGTGGTCTGAAGTTCCTACTTAGGGAATCTTAGGCAACTGCAGGGATCCCAGTTCCGTCCCCTGCATCCCATGTTGCTCGAGCCCTACACCCAGGGTGGGCTGAGCCGGCCATAAAAATAAAATAAAGTAAAATAAAATAAAATAAAATAAAATAAAATAAAATAAAATAAAATAAAATAAAATAAAATAAAATAAAATAAAATAAATACAAACCACCTTCTATACCATTTTCTTAACCATTTTCTAAACTCATAAATCTATTTAATCTTTTTTTTTTTGTCTTTTTGAGACAGAGTCTCACTATGCAGTTCAGGCTGGCCTTGAGCTCACTTTTGTAGCCCAGGCTGGTCTCGAACTCGCGCCGATCCTTCTGCCTCAGCCTCCCCAGTGCTGGGATTACAGGCGTGAGCCACCACGCCCGGCTCTACTTAATCTTAAGAACATACATACACTGCATGGTACTCCCAAATATTGCAATATAGTAAAAAATCGGCTACAGTTAAGGTTAGTATTTTTTGAAAACCCATGCAACAGCGAGATGGAGAAGGTAGAGCAGTGAAATACAGATGACTGTATTTACATTTTGCCTGCCTTATTTCAATTAGGAAGTTGTAATGATTCATCCTTCTTTAAAGGTATATCAGAATGCTCTTCTTTTTGATGGACACAAAATATTCATTGTATGAGTACATTACATCTTTTAAGATACAGTTCTCTGTTGAAGAGCTTTAAGTTGCTTTTTCTTTTAACTATTGTGAGTAACATTGTAGTGTCAAAGATGTAAAAGTGTATGCATTTTAGCTCCTACGTTTGAGTATTTCCCTCAGTACCTAGTAGTGGAATTGTTGACGGGCACAGCATCCTATTCTGCACTTCTGAAGCAAGCACAAAGCTTTTCCACAGCAATCACACCATGTCTCCGTCTCACTGTCACCTTCTAATTTCTAATTTGTACCCATATTGCTGACATGCATCAGTTTCTGTTCTGTTTCTTAATATTTTTATTATACTAGAAGTTTTATTTTTATTAACAAGAAATAAATAGGAATGAGACAGCTTCACCACAGATTAGTAGTTACATTAATTAATACAATACACATTGTTGTCTTTGTTGTAGTTATTCAGAGTACAATATCCAGACATGATATCTTGTCTAAGCACTACCGGTACAAATATTTCTTCTCATTGATCTAAGACAGTGGTTCTCAACCTTTCTAATGTCCTGACCCACAATACAGTTCCTCATGTTGCTGTGACCCCAAACCAAAAAAATAATTTTGGTGGCTAATTTAAAACTGTAATTTTGCTACAGTTATGATTCAGAATGTAAATACCTGATGTGCATTATGTATTCGTTCGACCCCTGCCAGGGTCACAACCCACAGGCTGAGAATCACTGATCTAACAGAAAGTAGTTGTATGCATAACCGAATATTCCATACTAGTACTGGGTTGTTAGCAGAACTGTCAATTCAGAAGCCCTTGACTTGAGCCTTTTACAGCTCAGCATATTAACATGGCTTTACTTTTCATGCCTTGTGGTTAAACTATTTTGCTGGATGGCTAAGTCCAATTTAAAGCAAGATCTATCTAACAAAACATGTAACTTTTATACCTGACAAGGTCAGTCAAATCTCCTCATGATTTACCTTGAAACCATGTATAGTGCTTTGTAGAACTATGGTCACTGTCAGCCGTCTGGATGAGTCATAGCCGTGGCTTGACCAGTCTGCTCTCTGTAAAAGCCCAAGAGAAGTTTGTTCTCTAGGTGACTCTCCTTAGACACACTACACACCATCAATCCCTTTCCTCTTTGGCCCCATGATATCCTTTAACTATATTAGCAGGTTTAAAGCAGTGATCCACTGTGATTCTTATTTGCAAATTCTTAAAAATTAATACAACAAAGTACTTTTTTTGTTCTTACTGGACCTTTATTTCTTATCTTTTGGAGAAATGCTTAGTGAAGTCCTTGGTCTAACTTCTAATAATGTTATAAAATTGGAGTGGTTTTGTATATTTTGGTTAGATGCAGAAAAATTCCTCATAAAATTTTAAAACTCAGGTGCCTGCCGGGTAACCACAAGGTCCTGAGTTCAATCCCCTGTACTCCAAAATAAATAAATAAATAAATAAATAAATAAATAAATAAATAAATAAATAAATAAATTTAAAAACTTCAACTTTCCGGGCTAGTGGGATAGTTCTAGGATCTAAAGTACCCTCTTAGGCAAGCTTAGACAAAGTACAGCGACCACTGTTCAATCCTCAGTCCAGCCCTGCTCCCATGGCGGGCTGAGCCACTACAAAAATAAATACAAAACTTCAAAACAAAAACCTAAAAATAAATAAATACATTTCAAAATTCAAATTTTTTTTGTCCTTCATGCTTTTGGTGTTAGATATTGTATTGCAAAGATTGATTTGGTGTAGGGTCTCTTCATGCAGCTCAGATTTACACTAATCCTTCTGTGTCAGCCTCCCAAGCACTGGGATAACAGGTGTGCGCCACTAGGCCTGGTTTCAGTTCCTGACACAGAGCCAGGCTGGCACAGCATGTGGCATCAGGTTTGAAACTCATGTTCTTGCTCTTGCCAGACAAGGGCTTAGACCACTGAGCTATCACCCTGGCCCTATGTTTTATCTTTTAAAGACAATAAAAACTAATTTAAGAAAAGAGAGATGATAAGAAATTCACTAAACAGTATGATAAAAATTCAACAATGGTTGTAATATTGCATAGTACTGTCTTCACATTATTCAGATCGTCAGATATAAGCATGCAAAATTGGCCAATAATAATTAAAAAAAAAAAGAAAAAGACAAGTAGAAATCAGCAGTACAATTGTCCCAGCTATCCTGTGTATATACAAATATATTTTCTTTTTCTTTCTATCTTTCTTTCTTTCTTTCTTTCTTTCTTTCTTTCTTTCTTTCTTTCCTTTTCTTTCCTTCTTTCATTCTTTCTTTCTTTTTTTCCTTTGAGCACTCATGTTTATAGCAATGCAATTTGTTGTAGCTAAAACCTGGAAACAACCCAAATGTTTATCAACTGAGGAATGGGTTAAAAAAGCGATATTTGTGTGTAGTGAAGTGCTACTCAATTATAAGTAAAGATAAGCTCAAGATTTTTCTACATAAATAGATGCAACTAAAAACAACAGTCAGAAGTGAAATAAATCAGTCCTACATGTGCAAATATCATATCATCTTCCTATTGCAAGAGCCTGTAAAGGTAAAGGAAATCCAAATGATACGACAGATACAGTGAAAGGGACAAAACATAAGACTTTTGAGGGATATCTTAAATCTAAACCAAGACTTTCCAAACCTGTTCCCCCAAAGACTTATGTCCACCTCATTATGCAAATTGCATTTATTTCATTCTAACGAATCACCAATATCTGATCAGGTTAACCCTCCCTGAAAATGCCAAGTCCAATATCACCTCAGATACTTAAGCAAATGCTAAAATGTCAGCCCAGACCCCCCCCCCCAAAAAAAAAAGTTAAGAATTTCTGTCATGTTTCATATCTAAATATCCACCCAAAGCCTCATACATTCAAGGTGGGGCTTTCAGAGTTGGTTAGATCTAAGATGTATGAGTATGAATGAAGGGTGCCCGGTAACTGAATGGGTTTAGCTTAGTCCTGGGCGTGGCTAAGGAGAAGCCCCACCCTGTGTATGGGTGTAATCAACCAATAGGCTTGTAGCAAAAGCAATAGTGTCTATATATTCAAATTTTATACCCACATAAGAACATATCTCAAATTTATTTATTAGGATTATAAAATTAGGCCAAGATAATGAGTTTTATTTTTATTGGATCTTAAAAAATAGGTCATCACTAAGCTATGGCTTTTGTTCCACAGCGTCTTAACTAGCTTTCCAAAAGTTTCACAATGTGGCAAACAGACAACAAGCAATTATAAGTTTGTTTGATGAAAAATATATTCTTAGCTATTAGGAATGATTTGGTTACTATCTTAAAAAGAAGAACAAGAACTAAAGGGGAATTAAAAAAGGATGGATAGTGAATATCTGTGAGTACCTAGCTGTGGTTGAAAATACTTTTGCAAACCTGTTCAAGTGGAAGCAATTACTGAGTTGAAGAAAAGGGCAGGAAAGGGTGTGGGGAAAGAGATTCATCTATGTATGTTAGCGGATGGTTTGGAAAACTGTACTCTGCATTTCTGCTGCTCCATGGGAAGAGCAGTTGGTGCTGACATTACTTTGTCTTTTTTCAATTCTTGAACCATATTATCTGCTTGATTTCTTATATATTTCTTTCTTTTCCATTTGTTCTTCCAATTTTCATGCAAATTTCCAGTATCATCGGCAACTAATTTGAAGACAACTCTACGTAATACCATAAATTCTGTGAATTTCATGCTATTTTGTTTAGTGAAATTATCATTTGCAATTTTTCTGTTTTAATACTATTTTATAGTCTCTTTGAGAAATAAAATAATTAAAAAGTAAAATGCTCTCATGTGGGCTGCTCAGATAGCTCAGCAGCCTAAGGAGCCGGCTTAGGCACAATGCAGAGGCTGGGGTTAAATCCCTGGCCTGCCATGCCGGCCCCGCCCTCTGTACACACTGAGACAGCAATTGAGACTGGGTATGGTGGCAGGCGTCTGTAATCCCAGTGCTTGTGAAGCTGGAAACAGGAGAATCACTATGAATCCAATCTACATCATAGACCTTGTACTAAAAATACATAAAATAATTTTTAAAAATACTTTCATGTATTTTTCTTCATCTGACTGATATAGCCTCTATATGAGAAAATGCAATTTTATGCATTTGGTACAGAGTCTTGCTACACAGCTCAAACTCATAGTGATCCTCCTATCTCAGCCTCTTCAGGGCTGGGATTACAGGCACATGCCACTATACCCAGTTTCTGTGGCCAGAACATCAAGGCACGCCTGGGGTTCCAAGACCAGTTTGATATGTGGTGTCACGGATTGAACTTGGGTCCTTGCACTTGTGAGGCAGGCGCTTAGATCGCTGAGCTAGCGGTCTAATCACAATAATATTAAAAAAAATGTTTGAAGAAACCAATACATACACTTGAACAGCAGCCACACTGGAATTCATTTGACTTGTTAAAAATAAATTAATAAAATGATAGAGACTAGTGAACACATATCCAAAATACACCAAACAAAAAGAATATCTGTGGTTTTAGATATAACATCATCATAGTTTTTTAATAGATTGAAGAACTTAATTTGGAAAAAGAATAATGAGAATCAAGTGATTCCTGCTAACTTTTAAAATTCAATATAGAACACTTTAAAAGCCTATTGTCTGAATTCTATATCTTAGAAAAATTAATGTCCAAGATATGTGATAAACATTTCACATCAAAAGTCTCTTTTACTTTGAAAATATATATTTTTTATCCTTCCTAATATTCCCTCTATCTGGCTTTGATTTAATTATCTTAAGTGAATCTTCATTTCTAGAACCCAACAGTTTCTATGTAAAAGTGATAAGACACATTCGATAGGTTATTCTTATATTTAATCAACACGTACTTACTTCTTTGAAAAGAAGATATTTTTATCACTTGTGTGTCTGCTACATGACCTGTATTCTTTTATGCCTAGCTGTATGTATTAATGACTTACCACAATGGGCTATGGCTATTTGTAGACAATTTTATCTTAATCAAATATCCTTTAAATTTCATAATACCCTATAGCTATTGGAAACCTCTGGAGAAAAACAGAGTTAATTCAGTATCAATTCAGGAGAAAACGTATTTCAACTTGATATAGTCAAATGAAGATGTTGAACCTCCAAATTTGGAGTGCCAAATTTTAAACATTCTTATAACTTATCTGATACTTTCTTATATATAATAATAGAGCGATAGCATTATTAATCGACCAGAAAACTAAATTCTTCAAATATGTCAAATAATTTAGTCCAAAATTAAGTCAGATATGAAATGCATGTTGTATATTAATTTCACTTTTAGGAATTTAAATCTTCGTTATGCCTATATATGTTTCTGTAAAACACATAATTGGATTCTGAAATATGATAGAACCTTAATTCATATTTTAAATAATTGTAAGGCTCTCTCTGGCTATCTTTGGGGCTCTAGCATTTCTTTCTAAAAAGCAAAATTAAAAAATAAATAAATAAATAAAAAGGAAAATAATGTATTTATGATAATCACCCCTAGAAAAGCAGTTCAGTTTTACTTTACTTCTGGTTTTCAAATCCTTTGTGAATCAAAAGCCTTTATTTTTCGTACTTAATTGATCATAAATATATTACATATTCTGGTGAGATAATCAGCCCTAAATTGTTGGCACCTATTATCCTGGTTGAAAATGCTATTTTGTTGTTGTTCGTCTCTTATCAGCTTGTGCCACGGCATTTAGTTATTAATTGGGTTCGTTTGCTCACTCGTTCAAGGGCCTGTTTCCCACAGGTTCTTCTGAAAAAGTAATGGCTGTAGGCTGTGGGCCAAAGCTGTTGGCACTGCTCTATTACCTCCAATTCTTGGTTGATATTTAGTGACTATCTTAGTTACTCTTCACTCACTGCTGGGACAAATACATGACACAAAAGCTTAGGGAACGAAAGGTTTATTTAGCTTAAAGTTACTGGAGGTTTCAGAGTTTAAAACAGCCTGAATCACAAAGCAAGACCTCAAGAAACAGTGCCACCAGGTCCAGGATGATTTGCTCCATACCTCCAAGAGAGGCCACCAGGCTCGGGGAAGAAGGGGTGGGGTGGCACATGCTGTCTGTTTAAAAGTTTCTGCCTTTCTGGCCCCACCCCTAGAGCCAAGGGAACCACTGCCCCATGATTTACGTGAGGCTTTGGGAGGACAACTAGATACAAACCATAACAGTCACATATTTGAGGTGACAAATCCCAGCACTCAGAAGGCTGATGCAAGAGAATTGCTTTGATTTTGAGGCCAGCCTGGGCTTTATGTAGAGTTAAAGGGAGCCTGATATACGTTGCAAGATACGGTCGACAAATAAATAAGTAAATAAATATATACATAAATATTCAAGAAAATAAAGACAAATAAATGAATTGAAATAATAATTATCTAAGCAACAAATTTGATAGTGATATGTATTATAATAGTCACTGCTAATTTCCTGAGGGTTTTTGTTTGTTTGTTCGTTAGATTTTTGGTATCAGAGAACAAACTAAGGACCTCGCACTTGCCAGGCATGCACTTAAGCTGCTGAGCTGCCTCCCTGGGCTCTAATTTCTGATTCTAGCTTTGAAATTCTTTACCAGTTTTATTGTTTTATGTTGCTTCATTTTTGTCTCTGCTCTTCTTGTTTGTTTTTGCATTTTGACAAACATGGTCAGGGAGATAGCTCAGGGGTCTGATCACTTGCCTGAGAAGGGGAGGCACCAATCCGTGGTACCGCATGCTGCACTGGCCCTGGAAACCCAGAAATGGTGGTGCACACCTGTAATCCCAGCGCTGGGTAAGCTGAGATAGGAAGATCAATATGAGTCCGAGCTGTGTAGTGAGACTCTGTACCAAATACATTAACAAACACGCAAATAAACAAATAAATACATAAAAAAAAACTTAAGAAAAAATAAAAATCCACTCCTGCAAGTGCCCCGGCCAAGCCCCCAGGTACCTGGAGCCTGTGACCAAGTCTAGCCATGGGGTGGTGCTCTCCT
Organism: Myocastor coypus; assembly: GCA_004027025.1. NCBI lineage: Eukaryota > Metazoa > Chordata > Mammalia > Rodentia > Myocastoridae > Myocastor > Myocastor coypus. The sequence continues at coordinate 68,234 of PVJA010000419.1, forward strand.
GTAATCCCAGCACTGGAGAAGTTGAAAATAGGCAGATTACGACAAGTCCGAGCTATGCAGTGAGACCCTGCGCCAAATATATATTTAAAAATTAAAAATTAAAAAGACAACATGAATCATTTATCTTTTACACACTAATATAAGTGGTATCATAAGCGCTGTGTATATGAAGCATGAAACATCTGCTCAATTATATAAATGCCCATGTATATAATTTCATAATGAATATGTGTATCAAAACATTACATTGCACACCTTATATATTTTCTTTGTCTATTATATTTCATAGACTCGGAAAGGAATAATCTTTTTTAAAGTTTATAAAAAATTCTTTTTGTTTTGTATTTTAGAGAAGGGTTTACAGGGTGTTCAGAGTCTCACTACGAGGTCAGACTCATAGTGATCCACCTGTTTATAGCCTCTCAAGAGGTGGAATTACAGGCACGCACCACCATGCCCAGTCATAAAAAATTCTGACAAACGATCTTTTTTATTTTAATACCAGCACGGCATGTCTGGGGTTCTGAAGATAGCATGGCAGGCAGTACTGGACATCAAACTCGGTCCCTTGTGTTTGCCTGGTGAGTGCTTAGACCACCCAGCTATCACCCTCACCCTCCATGGGCTTTCTACTTAGCAACTGTTCTGGAATGGTAGCTGCGTTTCCTTATTCTTATTAATGGTCTAAAGCCTTCAAAATGCAATGTTATTTCATAACACAATACTTTCATCATATAAATTGTTCCTGTGGGGAATACGTCTTGAAGACAATCCTGAAGATTAGAAAATCCATATTAGACATGGCCATTTCCCCTGATTGATACTGTATGAACTCAGAATTATTATTTCCATTAATTATTCTGAACAGCTAAGGAAATAACATTAATACTGCTCGTAATCCAACAAATTCTAAAATGTGTTACACTGTCATTCATGTCACTGACTAAAATATTTATTATGCTTTGTGTTTCTCGTAGAGTTTGAAATTCACAGAACTTTCACAGAAGTAACTTTTCCTCAGTATTTGTCAGCCGATTTTCTTGATTCACTCTAAACATGAAAGGAAATGGTAACAAAAGAAGCTGTTAGTATCTAACTGGGCTTCTCTATTCTATTTCATTTCCTGGGGTGACCTATAAATGGAGAAGCATTCGCAAGTAGTTTGCAATACTGCAATATCATCACCCTGAATTTAATCTTCTGATACATCTGTATATATAAAATTATGTAAAAGAACATTAGAACAAGGTTGTGTTAAGAGGTTTAGAAAATAACTTTTTTTGGTCAGTGTCTCTATTTCTTGAATATAAAACTTTTTGCCCATCAATTTTAAAATAGTGTCGAGTCAATCAACATTTTAGTGACTGGTAGACAATGGAGCCTAATGGTACGCAGTGATTTTTCTCTGAGTTTTTCTTTTCTTTTCTTTTCTTTTTTTTTTTTTTAATGTATTTTAGTACAGGGTCTCAGTACACGGATTGGACTCGTAGTGTTCTTTCCTGTTTTCCAGCCTCCCAAGCACTGGGATCGTAGGCGTGTGCCACCACGACCAGTTTCAGTTGCCCATCTCAGCCTACCTCAGGGACGGGGCTAGCACAACAGGCCAAGGTTGGAACCCTGGACCTTTAGGCATTTGACTAAGCAGGCGCTTTAATCTACTGCGCTATCTGGCCAAATTAGCCCTCTACAGGTTTTAATTCCTTCTCATAGTGCTAGGCTCACAGCCCAGTTTCACAGCAGTGAAGCTAGTCACACACTCTCTTGAGCTGCTTCCCAGATTATAAATATTTAGTGTTACAGAAACAAGGTTTTTAGAGCAATCCTCTGTAGATGCAACTGCATGCCTGAGGAAGAGGAGAGTATAGTCTCAGGACAGTTCAGTGACGAAATGTTACTTGAGCAAAGTGATTCGGCTCTCACAACCAACCACAATATTCCAAAGAAATTCCGATGCAAATTGGATCACGTAGCTATGTACCTTTACAGCATGACGTTCACTGTCCTTAAAACAACTCAAATGCCCATTAACCTACAAAATGATTTTAGTTTATTTTGTAATCTTTTTAATTACTTATGTTATGGCTGGCTCAGCCTGCCCTGGGGGTGGGGCTGCCGCAGCATGTGGTACCTGCGATCGTACTGCAGTTCCTTCCCTGTGGTTGCCTAAGCTTGCCTAAGCAGGCGCTTTAGACCGCTGAGCTATCTTGCCGGTCCCTAAATTCATTTTACAAATGGTATTTTTACAGAGTACTACTCAGCCATGAAGAAACACAAATTGCAGATGTTTACAAAAGCATGGATACAATTTGACACCATACTCACAAGTAAAATACGTTAGACTCACACGTATAAATATTTTATTGTCTACCTGCTGTGAGGAGCTGAGAATAAGTGAAGTCTAAAATGTACACTAGATATGGTGAAATGGGAAACGGGGACAACTGCAAGCTAGTTATGCTATTAGTGTATTTGTTCATGGAAAAGGAAGATTTACACTAATATTCACTGAAGATTTTTTATGCCTGTATCTTGTACTCTGAATAAGTACTTCAAAGTTAATAATATGTGCTAGGTATTGTCCTTTGATCTTGTTAGGAAATTTTGTTTTAATATATCTGTATCTTTATCTTTATCTTTATCTATCTCTATCTCTATCTCTGTCTCTGTCACTGTCTATCTATCTATCTATCTATCTATCTATCTATCTATCTCTATCTCTACCTATATCTGTATATATTTAGTAGAGGGCCTCCAGGGTCTCACTACATAGATCAGGCTCTCAGTGATCCTCCTGTTTTCAGGCTCCACGAGTGCTGGGATTACAGGTGGGTGACATCAGGCTCAGTCTCAATCCCGCCTCAGCATTCCCCAGGGTCAGAGCCAGCACAGCATGCGGGGGACCGAACCCCAGTCCCTGCGTCTGCTTGAGTAGGTCCTTTCATCCACTGAGCTGTTTGGCTGGCCTTGAATATCTACTTTACAATGTTCTAACTGTTCTTCTTTTATCTTGTCATGCAATTCTTTTTTTACTTTTTTTCCCATGCAATTAAAAAAAAAAAAAAGAATTAAAGAAAAGAAAGGATATAGGGGGGAAACTTCAAACACCTTCAAAAACAGCAACAACAACAATAAAAGCACAAAACCACACTAGTATTTTAGTCATCAAAAGCTACAAGGAATTTTTAGATCAAACAACAACTGCTTTCTTCACGGTCACTTGACAACCAGAAATTTAAGAAATTCATAGCTTGAAGTCTTCTCTCCGTTGCCAGGCACCACATACAGGTCTGGCTGGATCCTGAAATTGGTATAAGCAACAGGGCAGTGATTTCTCTGGGCAGCAAGTTTTTAAAAAACTTAAGCAGATTTAGAATAACATACAGGGATTAAAGCATATCTAATTTGTAGTTTCGTATTTTAAAATTTTAAATAATGCATATATTTTATTTTATATTTATTTATTTATTTTTGTCTTTTTGAGACAGGGTCTCGCTATGCAGTTCAGGCTGGCCTTAAGCTCACTTTTTTAGCCCAGGCTGGTCTCGAACTCACACCGATCTTCCTGCCTCACTCTTTCCAGTGCTGGGACTACAGGCGTACACCACCACAGCCGGCTGCATATATTTTAATTTGTAGTGAAATTTTAAGTTTGGCATAGTTGAACAATTATCCCTTGAAATAAATTTAAAAGGCATTATGGAATAATTGCTTTAAATTTTTAAATTATATCCTTATGAACATACACAGTGTTGTTATGTGTAGTAAGTATTAATACTGTATTAATACTCATTATATGCATATTTAAATTGATTTAAAAATGTATCATTACTTAAAAAGATTTTGGGGATAAATATGTATGTTCCCAAAATCAAAACACATGTGTTATTTGTAAATACAAATTAATTATACATTAATTAAATCAATTAAACTATCAAATTAATGTTTAAGTAATTTCAAATGCTAAAAGGCCTCAGCCAAAGGTGAATGTTAATATTTTCTAAATTTACAGATTTGTAAACTAAAAAGAGAATTTTAAAACAAAAGAGCAATTGGGAATAGTTTAATCATAAAAATAGAGCACTGTAGGACAAAACACTATTTTTGTTACTGTTGTTGTCTTTGAGACAGGTTCTCACTGTGTAGTTCAAGCTGGTCTTGAGCTCACTTTGTATCCCAGGCTGGTCTTAAACTCCCAACATCCAGCTCTTCGGTCTCCTCAGGGCTGGGGTTACAGGCTTGTCCCATCAAACCTGGCCAAATGTTAATTTTTGGGGGAGGCTTATGTGTGGTTTTGGGTTCTAAGGAGGGAACTCAGGGCTTCCAGCTTGCTAGGCAAGCATTCTATCGATGGCGCAAATCCCCAGCCCAATATTTTAATTCTTAAATCTGTCATTAAGTAAATGATCTTCTATGTAGAAGCAGCACCATGGAAGAAACTAAAATAATCACGGACAGTGAGAATTATTATAAGTAATACAAAACTCTAGAATATTAAAAGCATTTTCCATGATCACTGTCCACTTTAGAGTGCTGTGGGAACTTTTCACACTACAAGCTATATTGTTAACGCTGGCATTACATTAAAAGCCTTAAAATAGGTATTTGTTTCATGCTAGAAAATAATGTCCTCTTTCAGTTTATGATTTTCACAAAAACTGTATTTTAAAAACATTATCTTTCTACCATTTAAGATAAGTTTTGCATATTTACCATTTCTACTGAATAACTACGGTATGAAATACTTTATTCATGTTTCAGAGCCAAAAATTTCCTTACAGAAATTTACTTCTGTAAGCTTGTGTGTCATGATTACTTCCTATTTTTATGTCTGCATGTTGAAACTAATAATAATGTTGCCAACCCTGAAATAAATGCATGTATGCATAGATTCGTACATATACTGATTTATTCATGTCTACGTATACACAGTGTAGTACATTTTGATACTATGACGTTGACAAGATCAGTAAATGTTATATGAGTAAATTGTTTTAACCATGTATGAAAAGTTAAATTGTAGCTAACATTAAACACAAAATAAATGCAAAATAGAATGCAGAGAACAGGATATCAAGCATGAGACCTGCACGGGCAAAACAGCACTGCAGCTAATTTCAGTTCCCAAAGCAGCCAGCAGGGCAGTCAGCGACATGTTGTACAGTCAAAGACTTACAGGAAACCGGGAATCAAGAGACAAAAGCAGGCAGAAATACGGTGATGTCAAGCTAAAGTCACCTATGTTATAGAGTAATACTATCACGAAGCTTTTCTTCTGGAGGGTTCAGAATATAAGTTTACAAACCAAAAATTAAAGAAAAGGAAGGGCTATAAGGATTGCCAATATTTTGGCCTTAGCCTTTCAAGGTCAGTGTGGACTCAGGATATAAGAGAACCCATGCCGCAACATCCTATGACTCAGTCATTTCTCAAATTTTTCTGTTCAAGGAAATTATGAGACCACAGAGGAAAGGGATTGAAGGTATATAGTGTGTCTAAGCGGAGTCAGCTAGAGAGAAAACATTCTCTCAGGCTTTCGCAGAGAGGAAACTGGTCAAGCAATGGCCGTGACTCATCCAAATGGCTGACACTAACAACAGTTCTACAGACCACCGTACATGGTTCCAAAGTAAATCCTGAGGGGAACTGACTGACCTTGGGAGACACAAAAACTACATGTTTTGTTATATAGGTCTTGCTTTAACTTGCCCTTAACCATCCAGCAGAAAAGTTTAACCATGAGGCATAAAACATAAAGCTAGATTAACATGCTGTGCTGTAACAGGCTTAAATCAACAGCTTCCAACATTGCCAGGTTTGCCAATAACCCGCTGTGATTATGGAGCATTGGGTAATGTACACAATTACTTTCTCTGAATAATATCAGAAGAAATGTTTTTTGTACCAGTAATGATTAGAAAAATTATGACGTCTACACCCTGTGCTCTGTAGGAGGACAATAATATGCATTGTATCAAATACTGGAAATGTACTGCTAATGTGTTTTGAAACTGTAAATTGTTATTTCTTATTAAATGCAATAAAACAAGAAAAGAAAAAGAAACAAAAGTATTCCTCTGGCTTCTCTTCAGATCGTGTAAATCTTTTGACTTTTTTAAAGAAGCAAAAGCATCCTCTGCAGAAACGTTGGCACTAGGCTTTGCCTGTCCTTCCCTCTGTCTGCTTTCAGTGGACCTGCAAGGCATGCTTATCATTACATCATGCTTTGCACATGGGGAAGAAAGGTGCTGGCTTCTACATGGACAGAGTCACCTCTCATGTACACAAGACTGTGTCTCACGCCACCATGAAGACATAGGCAAGAGTGACAAAGAATTCGTGTCTACTTCCTCCAGCCACACATTCTGCCACAATGTACTCAGTATAAATGCTGTAAAGTATAAACCAGAGCTGAAGGAGCTACCCTTATACTGTTCTCTGGGGGGAGGGGGAGGGGGTGAAAGAGTGACAGGGAGAAAAAGGGGGAGGTAAGTGGGAGAAGCGAAAGGAGGGAGAGGGGAAAGGGGGAAAGCGAGAAGAGGGAGGAGGAGGGGGGAAACGAGGGGAGGAGTGAGGGGCGAGAAGGAGAAGGGGAGAGACAGGGAAATGGGGAAAAGGAGGGAGAGGGAAATGAGGAGGGAGAAGGAGACGGGGAGGAAGGAAAAAAGAGAGAGAGAGGGAGGAAGAAATTTGGGCAGAAATAACCATTGTAATTCAATCCACAACAAAACTTGGATTTATTTTAACCATATTTTTAATTTGTTCAAATGTTTCATTTAACATTTTGCATTTGAGCTATGCATTTATTTCAAAGTTATGCACCCAATGTGATACGATCTCCTTTAGTAAATTCGCTATACTGTTTTGTTGTATTTGTACTGATTTCCAGCTTTAAGCTCTCTCTCCCAGTTATCTGATATCAGTTTGCCACCTAATTCTGCATTTGAGCTGCCTCACATAGAAGAAAAACAGAGCCAATTTCTGAAAGAAGTTTAGGAGACAAAACTAAACTAATAGGAACAAAAATTGGCTTCTACTCATCTTAGTCATCATGACCATCGAAGAGTTAACAGACATGAAATCCACAAGAACTAAACTGCTTCCTCAATGGTCAAAGAACTGGGAAAAGAGGCCAAGAGGCAAACACCCACCAGAGTCACCTGCTGTTGGGGTGAAAGGCCCATCAGCTGCAACTTAAAAGAAGAGGGATTTAATTTTTCCCTCTTAGTCAAGAAGTGGTTGACAAGTTCCGAGGCAAGCAGCCTAGCAGAACGTGGAGGAGCTGAGAAATCTGTGAAACCAGGCGCTCACCTCCCTGGAACGAGGCGGCCTCCAGGCGGCCTCTCCTCTCTGCTCCTGAACTTAGCTAAGTGCTCACGGATCCACTGCTAGGTGTAGGTCGTCCGCGACAGGTTCTCGCCCTTGTATAAGCTGGTGAATTATTATGGCGCTCAGCTAACACGTCTTAAGCCCTTAAAACAAAGGCCTATCTTCCCAGGGACCTCTTCGTCCTCCTTCCTCCCCAACCCAGTCCTGGATACGATTTCCTCTCATCTTTCCCATGCGCAGGGCAGACTCCAATCAGCTTCTTACATGTAAATGAAACTGTCCCCCAAACTCCGCCCCTAGCAGAAGCCTTAAGAGCCTCAGCTTTCTTTGTTTCAGGTTAGAGAATCCTCCTCACCTTCCCTGGGATTCTTTCCGTGTCTTTAGAATCAATAAAGGCCTCTCTCGTCTTTCTTATCTATTCACGGTTCTGCCGAAAAGCCTAGTACTCTGAGACCGCGGGCTTCACACGCATAGGTCTTCTAGGGGTTGTTGCAAACCGTAGCTTTCCAAAAAGGCAGCGATGTTTACTTGAAGATGATTCCTGTAACCGGATGAGTTTAACCTTTTATTTTCTCTCCATCAGCACAAAGTTAATGGTGACATTGATCATGTCACTTATCAAGTCAGAGGACGTGAGCTATGGTCCTTTTCGCATTATTTTAACAAATGAAGCCTGAAATGCTGGCATAGAACTTGCAAATCAAGTTTCTCCTACATTGTTGCAATTTGTCGCATAAAGTTTCTCCTAAATTATTACGGTTTGTTACATAACACCAGAAAAGACCAAAACCTAGAAAGGACCCTGCTTAATTCCTTAAATAAGATAATATTATTAAGACTTGATGAAAGAGCAGTCAAGCAATTATTTTCTTTGAATGTTTATAAGAAATATACTATTATTTTTCTTGAACACCATACCTAAACTTGTGTTTTTATATTTAGAGAATCTTAAGCCTTCTAAGGTTTGATGCAGTATAATTAATGATACTATAGACAATTTCTTTTTTATTATTGTGAATTCTGAATGAAAGCATCATAGTGACGTTTCAGTGTTCAGATTTCTTGGAAAATACAAATAATAGTTTCCTCCTCAAATAGCTTCAAAAAAGGAAATAACCTTAACCTGGGTGTCAACTGCTTCTGCTGGGATGTTATCGGCCTTTAACACACCTTGTGAGGAGAATGTGACTTGTGAAGTGCCCACGTGCCACTTTGAGTTTCGTCCATACACACATCTAATTTACGTAGCACGAGTGTCCCTTCACACATGTCGAGTGTCGGCCATAGGATCTTTCCCTCCATTCCCGCCTGGGTCTGAAGGAGAGACCAAAAGGTTCTTGGCAGCAGGGTCTTGGGTGAAATGATTAGAGTCTAAGGAGGATAACTGGGATCTCTCCTCCCACCTTTATGCGGCATATACAATAAGTGCTGCATATTTTCACACATGGATATTGCATGCACAGCTCCTAGTTCTACTTTCCTATGTGCTATGGTTTGAGCCTACTTGTCCCCCCAAAGCCTCATGCAGTCATAAGGCAGAGACTTCTAGAATTTAAGATTCACTCAGGAGCCCCTGAGATTATGGATTTTAGGATTGCTGGGATCATGGAAGTGAGCGGTTCCTTCAGCCTGGGGCTGATAGCCAGAATATAACCCAAGAGAGACAGAGACAGACTTCCTGTCAGTAGCTACTGTGGCTGCTACTTCTCCATTTTGCTGTCAGCTCATTGTCACCGCCATGGACGGCTGCCCTCTGCCCCGTGCCACTCTGCCTTGGAGCCAGCTGAATATGGATGGAAACTTCCGTTAACCGTGAGCTCAATAAATCTTTCCTTCCTTCAAGTGTCAGATATCTGTCCCAGCAGTGAGAGAGGAGCCACTGAGAAACTATGTGAGTGGCTTGGGTAAGACTGAGTTAAAAAGAATTCTTCCTTTTCTCATGCTGAGGGCAGCAGGAGGAGGGCTATTGGAACATGTATTCAAATAAGCCTTTGCAATCACACACACACATTTGACCGTGACAAGAGACATTTTCATCTCATTTCAAACTGCCGAGGCTATCAACGCTACAACTTTTCCTCTTGTCACAGAGAATGTTTCTCTGCTATGATTAGGATCAGCAAAGCACATCCACCTAAAAATATAGAGAAAAGCAGTCTTTTATTATTATTCCATCTTCTACCTACTCCTGTAAGTTTTTTTTTTTTTTTTTCCCCAAGTCAAAGCAATAAAACAAGAAGTGGGACACAAATCTTTTATTGTAATTAATGTTTTATGCTGAGTATTAATTAATTGGGCATTGGCATGAACTGTTAAAATTAAGTGTTTTATTTATTTTGTGCTTAAGAACAAAGCAGTGAAGAAAATTATAAAGGACCATATCTTTTGCATATTTTTTTCTTCATTCAGTCTATGGTAGCTATATAATATGTATCCATAGGGCAAATCCCTAATTATTTCTATGTGTTATTAAAAAATTAATTCATTGAGGAAGGTTAGAAGCATTCTAAATTTATTTTTATGTGATTCTTTTTTGTTTTTCTAAATAATCAACTGCACTCTAGTTGTTCCAGCTGGTTCTTGGTAGTAATTCTTGAAAATGCTCATCAACTTTTTATTCTGATTTTCTTTTTAATCTTTCATTTACAAACTTCACATTCTTATGCCCGGCAATCTGAGCAACTAATTTGAAGATAGCAGTAAGAAACATAGCAAGCACTGTCAGGCCGATCAGCACCCAGCTAGCCAGCTTCTGTCTTCCTCTCTGCCTTTCTAATTCCTGTCAACAAGTCTGCCCAGGTAGTAAGACCAATGCATCCCTAACATTGGCTGCCCAAACAGGATGCCTGGTACCAGATAAGTATGGGCAAAGAAATCACTTCCAAAGACCACGCATAAGGTGTTGTGGACTTATAACCAATACAGGTATGCAAGGAGCCAATTACAATTTGAAAATCTTTTTTATTAGCTGAGCTCAGCGACCGTCAGCAAAAGACCCCTGTTTCAGAGTCTAAGTGAGTGGTGCAACCCAGAGAACTGGAAGAGTATATAAAAGGGGGAGAGAAAGACAAAAATAAAACACAAAGAAAATATAAAAAGAATATGCAATATCTCCTGCTTGTCAAACAGATCAGCAGGTATCCTGTATAGCTTGACTATCAAACAGATTTTTTTCTTGCTGTAACTCTGACTCCTTTTTTCCTGCTGTTGTTTAGGCTCAGGCTTTCTCAGGGTGTATTTTCTCCATATAGTTACTTGTGTCACACATAGGCCTGTTTTTACAACTCTGGGGTCAGCTAAAGTTTATCATGGCAGCACTCATGCTAAAGATTTAGATTTAGCCATCACACAGGGAGGGAAGTGGATTGGTTAGAGCCAGCAGCAGTCCACACAGGCGTGCATTGGTGCTGGCTCACTAGGTGTAAAACTTGGGGATGGGGCTCACTATGCCAGGAGTGGCTCACTAGGGCCAGGAGGACTTCCTAGGGCCACGAGTGGCTCACTAGGACCAGAGGGATAAAGGAGAATGAAGAGAGAAAGAGGCTTGAGAGAAACTCATGAGGGAAATAGTCAACTGAGTTAAAAGTGGGAAACAAGAGTTTCAAGGGCTGTTATATTGTTTGTTGATGTTTTGGTTTTTGTAATTGTGCTACTTTCCAAGATCACTGTAAAAGATTGAGCCTGGAGTACTGTTTTAAAGTCAAGTTCCAAGTGGGACAAGGAGGGTGGAAAAAAGGAACAGCAGATAGAATTTTTTTGTTATTTTGGCCTATAGAGGTTGAGGGTCTGTTTACTAGATTGGACTTGTAGTGATCTGTCTGTAGGCAGCCTCCCATGATCTGAGATTATAGGCACAGGCCAGCATGGGAGGCCTGGGGATTGAACCCCGGGTTCCTGAGCCTGCTTACAAGTGCTTTCATCCCCTGAGCTATTTGCCTGGCCTGACAGCAGATAGAATTTAAACCCTCTAGCATTGCTCATTTCGTTAAGAAAGGAAAAGATTCTTTTCAATTACAAGCAGTTGGTTCCAAGGGCCACTGGGTCACTAGGGAGAGGGGTACAAACTGAGCTGTCAGAGACCTCCACACTCCACGCTTAGGCAGCTCCAGCTGAGATTCCCCAGCTGTCTGCCTGTCTCTTTGCCCCATCCAGCCAAGAGGCTGGTGTGTACCACCAGCTACAGTCTTGTATGGCTGCCACAATATCGTGGGGTCATGACTATGACACCCTGTGGCCTTGGGACTGGCTATGCACATCACTGGCATCACACACAAAGTTGTTAGACTCAAGATAGTGACTATGATTAAAACTGGGACAGAAAACAAACACTCAGGATGTTTTAAGGAGCCATAAAGCACAGTCCTGGCCTTGGCATCTCCAGGAAATTTCACTTCAGCCTGAAGGCAAGTAGAGACATTTTCTTTATCTGCCTTGCACTGGTGGATGGGGGAATCCATGAGGGATTTTCTACATCTTTGTCCTGTTTTGGAAGTTCTAGTCCGTACAACTCTAGGACAAGTTGTAGGTCTTCATAAATCTATACCTTTTTAAGCGTTAAGAGAATTGAAACAAGCTGTTGCTACTTATGGCCCCGCTGCTCCCTTTACCTTAAGCTTAGTAGAAGTGGTAGGACAACAGACTATGGCCCCAAACGGTTAGAAAGCACTAGCTAAAGTGTGCTTAAGTCCAGGAGATTATTGGGGAAAGGAAATTTCTTTGGATATTGCAGGGAACAGGCAGCTAGGATTGTGAGGGTCACAATTTAGCCATTACAAAAGATTTTCTAATTGCAAAGGGTGCTTTTCTAGCAGAACTGATCAACTTACTTTTGCATTGCAAATATAGGAGCAAAGGAAGGTGGCTACAATTAGGGCCTGGAGGGATCTCCTTTCTAAGAGTGAAACATAACTCAACTGGGCTTTTATTAGGCTAGACCCTGATGCATCTTTCCAAGATTTTGCTGCAGCTAGTTGCAAGCTATTGAGGATTATCAGTGACACAGAAGCTAGCAAATTAATAGTTCAACAACTGGCCTTCAAAAATGTGAATAAATGGTGTAAAGAGGCTTTACAAGCCCAGAGAAAATGGGCTCTACTTCCTGAAAGATTCGGATTTGTGTAGATATTGGTTTCTCATACAGATGTTGGCTCCTCATCCGTGCAGAGGGCTGCCTTGGCAGCGACTATTACTCTGTTATTCATCCGCAGTCTAAAAGAATGGGAAATGTAAATTAGAGATATAGATGAGCTGAAAGGATAGCCAATATTTTGGCCTTGCTCTTCAAGGACAGTGAGGACTCAGTACATAAGAGAACTTCTGCTGTGACATTCTATAACTCAATTGTGTCCCAAATTTTCTGATGAAGATTATGGAGCCACAGAGGAAAGAGATTAATGATGAATACTGTGCCTAAGGAGAGTCACCTGGAGAGAAAAAAATCTCTCAGGCTCTCATGGAGAAGAGATTGGTCAAGCAATGGCCTTAACTGTTACAGGTGTCTGACACTGACAAAATTTACAAACTGTGCACATGATTCCAGGGCAAATCCTGCGGGGATTTGACTGATCTTGTCAGATACAAAATTACATTTTTTTGTCAAGTAGGCCTTACTTTATCTTGGTCTTAACCATCCAGTAGAAAAGTCTAACCATCAAGTATAAAAAGTAAAGCTTTGTTAATTAGCTGGGCTGTAAAAGGCCAAGTCATTGCCAGTTCTACTGATAGTCCACTACCATTATGGACTATGGGGCAATACATACAGCTACTTTCTGTTAGTTCAATGAGAAGAAAGATTTGTACTAATAGTGTTTAGAGAAGATATCAGGTCTGCATCGTTTACTCTGAACAACAACTATACGCAATGCGTTAATTATTATAACTGTCCTACAAACCTGTGAAACTATCTCATTGCTATTTCTTTCTCAGTAAAATTAATAAATATAAAAAGGAAACAGAGAGGGTGCAGAATTTCCAGCTGTGGTCATGCCTGATTTGATTTCCCTTTTGCATGCTTTCAAGGACTACATTTGGATGTAAACTCTTCCTTTGTACTGATGTATCTTTAGTTTTGCAGATTCTATTACAGCTCCGCTTTCAGCTTTATGATTAGATCCATCTGTTTCCCAGTTTTCAAATATTCATTTTCTTGCTAGAATAGATGAACCCTCTGTCTCTCTCTCTCTCATTGCTAGGAGAAGATACCCACAACTCATAATTAAGGAAGGAAAGTTTTATTTAGCGTACAGTTGGTGAAGGTTTCAGTCTGTATGAGTCTGGCTCCAAGGCGAGTGGCACATGGCAGAGGGAAGCTGTTCATGGCAGTGGAAAACAGCAAAGAACAAAGGGAGGAACAGAAACAACAACAGCTAGCAAGCCACGCTCCTTTCCTTGCTTTGTATCCTGGTTACTTGCCCCAGGCTAGGAATTGTACTCAGAACCATAATCCCAGCCCTGGATCATGCATTAATCACAAACTCTAGAAGCTTGCCACAATGACTGCATAAGGCTTTGTGGGAACAACCAGATACAAACCATAACGCCTTCAACAGGAAAGAAACCCTAAAATACCCTTCTCTTTTACTGCCAGGCTAGTGAAATGGTAATATATCAGCACATATTCACATGTACACAACTTTCATAATTTCTCCCTTATAATTTAAATAAATTTAATCAATTTGAGTTACTTTGGGATGAAACGAACGGAAAATATGTTTTCATCTTCATATAGAACATGTTTATCAAATAATTAATTTTTAAAATAGTATAATTAAAGACTAATCAATGACATGAAAGGAAGGGACAATAATCATGAAATAATTATTTGATACATGTAAGGAAGACAAAGGTAAAAAAACAGAGGAGAATAGGAAAATGATGGAAACATTGGATGAATGATATAAGAAAGAATTAGGGTCATTAAGGGGTTGGAAAGAAGCCCAGTAGAATAAGCACTTGCCTGGCAAGCTCAAGAACTTGAGTTCATTCCCCAGTTCCAGAATAAGATTCAAACAGATCCCCAAGACACTAAGAATTGCATTGAAAGCTGACAAAGTCACTGAATGAGCCAGAAGATAAAATTTCAGACTTTGAAGATAGCATTGCAGCTAGGAAACATTTCTTAAAAATAATGAGAAAACAAAAAGTAACAGTATGGTAGTGCAAGATGATGCAAAGCAAAATAATATAAGACTAATATATAAAAATGGAATAGCTTGAGATAGCATAAAAGAGTTAAAAAGAATATTTGCAAAAATAGTAGGAGAATATTTCCCAAGCATGGGAAAAGAATCTGATACATAGGTAACTGAAGCATATAGAATTCCTGATAGCCATAATAAAAATAAATCCTCATCCAGACATATAAAGATCAAGATCCCAGAAATTGAGAAAAACTATAAAATAATAAACACTGTTGGAGAAAATAAGACAAGCCACTTTAATAGAAAGCCATCAAAATCATGGCAGATTTCTCAACACAGACCATCAAATCCAACAGAGTTTTGGGTGACATATTTGAGACGCTTAAAGGAAGCAATTTTTTTTTTTTTTTGTCTTTTTGAGACAAGGTCTCACTATCCAGTTCAATCTGACCTTGAGCTCCCTTTTGTAGCCCAGAATGGTCTCGAACTTGTATCAGTCCTCCTGCCTCAGCCTCTAAGTGCCAGAATCACAGGTATGCACCACCATGCCCGGCTCATGAAAACAAGTTTTAATCCAGAATGATGTATCCTGCAAAACTATCTATCAGATTTTGTGGATACGTTAGATACTTCCATGACAAAGAAAAAGTGAAGAAATGAACGGCAACCAAACCAACTCCACAGACAGTGCTGACAGATATTTTAGAACGAGCCAAAGATGACCACAAGATTAACAACAGAAAAGAGCAACCAAGTACAGGAAGACATTAATCAAAAGGAAAAAGTAGGGATCTTATACTAGGAAAACAATACGACAAAGATAAGCCAGGACATATCAATTATAAATAACCTCAATTCACCAATCAAACGAAGCAAACAAGCAGAGTGGATAAAGAAACAAAATCCAACAATGTACACATACAAGAAACACATTTCACTCAAAACAAGCTATGAAGGTAGATATTAAAGGATGGAAAACAAAACGTCATGCTACAGAAACCCAGAAAATGAAGCAGGGGTAGATAATCTGGTTGCTGATAACGTCAATTTCAAACCCAGTGTGGCAAAAGGAAACAAGGTCGCAACATATTTGTTATGGGAAAAGTGCCAAAGGAAGAGATAACAGTTATAAAAATGCATGCACCTAATGTAAGAGCACCCAACTGTGTAAGACAAATTTTAACAGACGTGAAAAAGCTAATGAGCAATAGCATAATTGTATTTAGGGACTTTCATACCCCTTTGACAGGAAGAAATAGACCAACCATGCAAAAAAATGAGTAAAGAAATAACAGAACTAAACAAAACTTGTGAAGAAATGTACTTAGTAGACCTCTACAGAGTGTTTTACCCAACAGGATCAGAATACACATTTTCCTTATCTGGACATGGGATGTTTTCAAAAACTGATCATGTGCTATCACATAGAACTTACTTAAGTAAAAGCAAAGGAATTAAAGATATCTCATACATATTATCTGTTGTTTGTGTTTTGATTTTTTTTTTTTATCACACATTATTTCCAGGAAATTCAGCGACATAGTCTTCTTGAGCTCGTGGGTGAAAAGTAGCCTATAACACAATGTGTGATTTGCACAATTGATAGGAAGTGTTAGATCACTTGTTGAGTTCAGAATTCCAACCTCTGGATTGCTTTCAGTAACAGAATCAACATCTTAGGGTTTCTAAGCTCATCTGAGGGCAGCATCAGGGAACCACAGATTTTCTACAATGTTCTCACGTTGCTTTTTTTTTTTTTTTTTTCCCAAAACAGGGCTGAAAATTAGGTTCAAAATTTGTGAGCATGCCTATAGAATTACAAGGTAATTTAAAGTCATTTTCAGCAAGTTTTTGAGGCAAATGATATGACACAAATTAGAAATGAACAAGTCCCAGACAATGCAAATAGTGAGATTATGTGAAAACAAACAATATATGGTCTTTATTGGCCAACTCTTCCTCCTGTGAATGACAGTAAGAAAATTAATAGGAAACTATAGTAGATAACAAAAATTATTCTTCAAGATTAGTGGATTGACTTACTCAGCTTAGATCATAGCCTTGGACTGCTGAATGTGATATGATCAGGAAGAGGGTGTAGAATGGCATGTTGAAGAGAGATATAACAAATATTAAAAACAGCTACAGACAAATGCGGTGTACTGGCTCTGTATATTTGATTATTTGGCAACAGCTATTTATATATCTGTACTTAGTGAATTTCTACCTGATGCATTTTCTTTCTTTTCTTTCTTTGTTTTTATTTCATTTTATTATTATGTTTTAGGGAAGGGTCTACAGGGTGTTCAGGGTCTCACGACTAGATTGGACTCATAGTGATCCACCTGTTACCAGCCTTCCAAGAGCTAGGATTACCATCTGATATATTTTCTATAAACATATGTTGGCACGTGTGTTTATGTGTTACTAATGCTTCAAATTACAAGTCAGTCTTAATGAAAATAATGATCGTATGCAGCTGTGATTTAGTTAGGCAAATTTACGTTGTTCAGAGAACTAGAGACTTACTATTGGCATCTTGTGGACTCATTTCAGGGAAAAGTGATGATAAATATACATTTTTACAAACAGGACGCTCCATTGTGAAAATAGATGTGTGAGATTGTGTGTGTTTATGCTCTGTGGAAGTTTGTGGTTGAAACATTTCTGTGGGTGTTTAATTGCTGAGATGGGTATATTTGTTTCACTAGATTATATCTCTTCACTCCACGTATGTCTTCCTTAATCACCATCTGCCAATTCGAATACATTTTTGACATCTTATAAATACTATTATTTTCTTCCCCTATGAGGAATATAAAATCCTTTTCATAGAGTACTTTTATTCATATAGAACTTTGAACATTTGATTGAATACACTTTTTTGAGAAATACACAGTTTTTTTTTATTTTCTAATCTTATTTATTCTTCTATAAAATAAATGGATCATATTTTTATTTCATAATAAAATAAAAAATAAAATATGAAGCTTTGACAGCTTAACTTGCATTCATTTGTATTATACATATTACTAATGCAACTACAACTTCTAACAAATGAGAAGCTAAACTTTATATTAACCTGATGATGGAGATTTGCATAAGTTTTACCTATTTCCTTTGCAATGCATCTGAGTATATTTACAGTAAAGTTATTATGTGATAGCCACGTGCAGCTATCCCAACTGCTACCCAGAAGAGAGCTATCTAGTGTTAGGTTCCATTTTCTGTATTTTTATTTATTTATTTTTAAAGATTTTATTTTATTTTTCTTAAACCTCATTTATTTGTCTGTGTTATGGCCGGCTCAGCCCACCACCCTGAGGTGGGGGTGGGGCGGTGGGCAGCATGTGGTGCCAGGGATTGAGGAGCGGTCGCAGCGCTGGCCTTTAATTTCCTCCGCAGGTGCTTTAGGCCACTGAGCCATCTCGTCGGCCCTGTTTTCTGTATTTTTAAAGCTATTCACAATAATGAAAGAGGAAGTAAGAATTTCAGCATTTTTAACTTATTAAGTTTATGCCACTTTTCCTCAAAACATTCTACAAAGGAACACATGCTACAGAAAAGGTGATGTGCTATTCAAGTGAATTTCTACTGTATGGTCTTGAAAATATGCTTCTGATTGTATTCCTTCTTAGAAATATGTTTAAAACAGACTGAAAACGCCTTAAATGTAAGTAATACAGTGAATTGATTTTCAGTGTGTAATTGAATAATATTAGAGTTTCCTGTAGCCATCGTTTTTATCAAAGGGGACCAGATAAGGAAAATGGAAAGATGAGGGAGTCTTGTAAAGTGGGAGAAAGCGGGGCAAAGGAATTTGTATCAATTCATGAGAAAGACATATCCCTATAAAGGTGTCTGTCGATCTCTGTTTGTTCTATTAATTAGTATTTTTGTCATTACGGAGACAGCTGCCTTCTACATAATGTATTATGTTGCCTTTTTTTTTTTTTTTTTTAGCTCATCTACAGTTTGAGTTTTGTGTTCACCTTTAGGTTCCTTAAACATGTTCACACGTAGAGAACCTCAGAGGAATTATTATTTCTATCAGACTTTTCCTCCGAGTTACTTTGTAGGAGAAATCACTCGGATGTAAGCAATACTGGCTTTTAAAACACACCAGCATTATTTTCTCTTTAGTTTTCCCCAGCTTTATTCAGACATTGTCAGATTAAAAAGCGTGAATAGATAAAATAAGCAACATGTTGATTTCACTGGGTAGGCTGAGGAATGTGTGTGGCTTCTCCTTTCACCTATCATATCTAGGAGACCTCGCGCCCTCTGTTCTCTGTGTGGCAGGTGTTTCTGGAAGCTCACTCCACAAGCAGGAAAGGATAGCCTTGGAATCTAGAGCATCTCCTGCCCAGACGGATAATTCGAATTAATTAGGAAAAAAGAATGTTTGACCAACCATGTTCAGGATAGTCCTTCACGCTTCCATACTGAAAACAGTTGACTGAGTAATCTACTTTCATTAAATTTTATCTTGTCATCAGTACATATTGGCTGTCCATGTTTACATTTATCTTGAGCGTGGCTGTGTGTATATAGTATGCTTGGTTTTTATTTCCTATTCCCTTCTCTCTACCTTTCCTTTATTACAGAACTATAGTCATTAAGATATCATGGCACAGAAACAGACATATGGATAATTGGGAGGGGACAGCGGCAGAAACAACCAGAGCCATAGTTGACTACTAATTTTTGATTAGAGGGGCCAGAAACATGTTTAGTGAAAGACACGGCCTCTTCAGCAAGTGGTGATGGGAAGCAGGGTACGCATATGCAGCCAAGTAGAACTAGACACATCTCCTTCATCATTTACTAAGCTCAACTTAACATAGCTCTAGATATTAAAACAGAAACCTTAACCTTATCGAACTCTCATTCTGACCCATGCTTTCTTGTCCACATGTTCCAATGGCATCTAAATTTTGTTGACAGTGGTACCCCTGGATGACAAACTGATATGGAAGTAAGTACTACCTATCCCCTTTGAATCCAGATACTTTCCCAAAAATTTTTCGTGATGCTTAGTGATCTTTGTTGCTATTTGTTTCAGTTTTATTATAGATCAGAAAAGTTTTCGGATTGTTTTATGTGATTTTACAAAGAATTTTTTTGATTCTTGTATTTAAAATTTATTGAAATAGTACAAAACATCAAGATTTTTTTTTTTTTTTTTTGCTAAGAACAGAATATATTAATTGAAAGAAAGCTCCTGTCCTAGAGAGGAATAGAAGAAGACCCTGAGCAAGTTGTCCCAGGAAGCTATCTCTTCCAGGGACTTTTAAAGAGTAAAACCATGTGATGAGATGGATCTAAAGTGGAGAACACGGAAACTTGCTGAGATGGGCAAAGAAGGGGCTGAACTCTGGTCAACCAATGAGATTGTAGGCATCTTTGCTCAGGTAAAATTAATTAAATCCAGAACTGAATGGGGAAGCAAGTCACATGGTAAGTGGGCACAGCTATAGAACAATAGCCGGTAGAAGTCGGATTAGTAACTCTTTCTGGCTTCCTCGAGGTAACGATCAATCCCTGATGCTTATCTTTAGGGAGGTCAGCTTTTGTTCAATCACTGGTCTTTAAGCCTGGCCCACAGTAGCAGCATCCCTCTCTTTTACAGTTGCAAGCTATCCTGTCTTTCATGCTGCCTCCTTGAGAGCCTAGCCCCGGCTGACTGCCTATACTATTTCTATCTAATTCAGCTGGCTACAACACTTTCAATCTTCCTGCCTCAGCCTCTTGAGGAGCTGAGGTTTGATTTGTGCTAGCTCTCACAAAGTTCCCAGAAGAGACCTTGTGAGCCTCCTTCTTCCCTAATGAACAGAAGTTAGCCTCACAGCTGTACCTGAATATGGGCAGCTGCATCCACTTAAAAATAAAAAAGTCCTTGTTCTCTTGTGTTAGATGACAGCATTCATAGTTTAGGTTTTATCAGAGGTACTGGAGAGCTGTTTAAAAACAGATTGCTGGGCCTGGCAGAATGACTCTCCCAAGGAAGGGTGGTGAGAAGAAAAATGGACGTTTCATCCTGCCATCAACAAGGTGGTAGATCATCAAGATTTTTAAAGGCAATTTTGTCCACCAAATTCAATACAGTTAGCAATAAAAAAGTTCTATTAAAGATGGTGTTTGCTAAGTAATTTTCTCAGATTTTAAAACATGTGCTTTCTTTAATAACTCTATTATTGTCCAATATTTCTTAATATTGCGCTAAGAAATCTCATACTTCAATGAATATGGTGAGAATAAAGAGAACAATTTGAGTAAATTGTTTCCTATAATTCACATATTTACAAATGTTTAGTTTCACCGGGACACTGACCTTCAATTTGATGTTGTTCAAGTTGACCTCAAATTGATGGCTCTTCTGTGGTCATCTCCCAGATGCTGGTATGAGCCACATTTGCTAACAGTCCTCCTAAGAGACTTTTTGTAACTAATGCCAAATATGATGTCCATTGCATGTTGGGAATGTAGCCCGTTCTGTATAGTTTATACATGCTGCCCATGTGTGTTAATATTTCTGCTGAATCATATTCTTGACATTCTTTCTTGTTACCTTAACAGCTTTTATCCATCGTACTGACCACTAGTTGACCCTTCAGTACATATTCATGAGTTAATTTACTATGCTTTGCTCTATTAGAATGTAAAAATGCTAAGCATGTTAAGATTCTGTGCGTTTGTTGCATATGCAATGCCTCTACCTACTGCATTTGCAAATCCTGAAAGGGTGCATTGAATACAGAAGGCACTTACTCAGTATTTATTATTTGAAAGAGTGAATGGAATTTTAAACAAAAATGTTGAAAAGTTAATGATCCCATTTCCCATGGACAGATGGATGTACTGAGTAGTTAAGCTGATTGCATAAATCCTTTCTGCTTTTAAAGCTATTGCAAAATTTGATATTAGGTCTAATATGATCTAACACGTAATCAATGCATATTTGCTTCAACACCCTGTTCCAAGTTAAAGCTATGTCCCAGGAAATATTTTGTACCTCAGGGCCTCTGCACGCTTTTGAATAGGGGAACTTAAATAAATCATGCTGCTGAGCACATCTCTGGTCCATTTAGACTCATTCTACAAGCAGTGCGTGTGGTGTGTGTGTGTGTGTGTGTGTATTGAGGACAGGGTGTACAGGGTATCACTACACAGTTCAGACTCATAGGGATTGTCTTGTTTTCAGCCTCTGAAATGCTGGGAATACAGGCACACAGCACCGTACCCAGTCTCAATCACTGTCTCCACAGGCTCTCGGTAGGGCAGACATGGCTTTGCAAGACTGAACCCCAGCCACTGTGCTCTGCCTAAGCAGGCACTTTAGTTTGCTGAGCTATCTGGCTGGCCCTAGTGCATGATTCTTGAAATGCAGTAGAAACTTTATAAAACTCATTGAATTTTATGTGAAGGTTATCTATTGTACCCTTTTATAAAATGTGAAACTGAATGAATATTTCAATGGCCAACTTATAAAGATCCTCAGAGTAGCCAAGTGGAGCATATGATGTGTCAAAGAAATAGTAATATTGATGACACCGACACACTGCCAATGTAAAATATTCATAAAGATATAAGTATCTGTTAAGAAGCTGGAGTCATAAAATCTTCTTGCCTGGAAATGCATTGTCCTTTGTTGTTTAGGAAGTGTAGCCTTGGCAATGCTCTGATGACACGTAACTGCCCGTGCTCTTATTTGCTGGATCGCCAAACACACAGGGGTGAAAGCCAGATATTCGTACATATACCTTCGACAAGGTATACAGTTTAAGAAAACTCTACGGGTCAAAAGCACTTAAGAAACATTTCTTCTTACAAGCTTCTTGAATATCTCTCTCTCAATCTTTTCCACAAAGAAGTCCCACCTTTTTATTCCATACCCTGTAGGTCAATAATTACAACATGATGAAATGCTAATGCTGTATGGTTTGTGGAACAATCCGAAGGGCCATCAGTGGAGGAATGGATAAGAATGATATGGTATTTTCAAACGATGGGTATTATGGAGGTATAAAAAAAGAGGAAGTCAAGGGTTTCGTGCACAAGTGTTTGCAGCTGGAGACTATATTGGTAAGTGAAATCAGATCAACACGGCAAACATCATATTATCTCAGTTAGTGTGAGAGCCTGAAAGGTAATGAAAATCTAAAGGGTACAACAGACACCGTGAAAAGGAAAGGAAAAATTGGGGTGAGGAAAAGATCAAATATAGGAAGGGAGGGACCAGCGAGACAGTTCATCAGTGTAAAGCACCTGCTTTAGGCAAATGCAGGAACCGCGGTTCCATCCCTGGCACCACGTGCTGCACCAGCCCCACCCCCAGGGCAGGCTTAGCTGACTGTAACATAAATAAATAAAGTTCGAAAAATAAAAGAAGGGAAAAAATATATTCAGAGATATATGCAGAATAGTTTGGACAACTGTATTGTCAATTTCTGCTAGTCTTTTGAAAGGAACAGTTAATGCTTTTTTTGTAACTAATTTTTTTTTTTGTCTTTTGAATTTCTTATAACTTCTTTGTTATTTTTTCAAACAAATCTTCCATGCTTATATCTGGTAATGTGAACAATTAATTTGAAGATAGCATCATGTTGAATTTCAACAACCATTGTTGAATTTCTATTGCTTTGTTTAGTGAAATCTTGTTTCTAAAGCTGCTTTTTATTTTTTATAATTCTATTTTGTATTCTTTAAAAATAAAATAACAAATTTCAAAGATTTAAAACACTTTTAAAAATTATATAGTTTGTTGTATCCTGTAAAGAACTTTCTTAGATTGCTTCAACACGGACATGGTGAGATCCTCTAAAACTGAGAAAACAGAAACTTGCACAGTTTCGGCAATTTCTGGCAGAGTCCATGTACAGATGTCAGAGAGCAAATTTACCGTGATCTTTCTGATTTTTATTCATTTGCTCATTCATTTAGTTTGTTATCATTTATAATCCATGGCTAGCCTTGCCTGTTTTTAGCCCATGCACTGTACTTTCAAATCTGCATACAAAATCTAACTAACAAATTCATTACGTCACAGAGTCATCATATTTGCAGTAAAAATATTGTGCCTCACTGTGAATCTCACAGGAGCATGGCGCTGTAGGTACCATCTCTTTGCTATACAATCGATCGTTTGTAATTTACCCTTTTTGGTGCTTGGTATTTAGCTTTGGACCAGCTTCTCCTCATTCATGCTCTGCTCGAATCCTCCCATGTACTGCAGCCACCACTGGTGCCTCTACTTCTAGTTACTAGCTTTTAAGTTGCCTAAACGAGTGAGGCTGAGCAAGAGCTGCATTTCTGTGCTACAATTAAAATGATTCTCTTGGAAATACAGAGCTCCTACTCTGTTATTTTTTTCTCATCGTCCTCTTGTTCTCCCTGTTCTCCTTCCTAGTCCTGTTCCCCGCTTCTCGTTCATCTCTTTCCTACAAGTAAATAAATCTTTCCAGCCTCCAGAATGACATCAGCTGACTTCCTCAGAAACGCTATTGTGGGCTTTCTTCTTACGAACACAAAATGGCAACTTCTAACGTAATTCTCACATATCTAACTATGGGTTTTTGAATAATATTAACACACATCCTGGGCACTTATTGTCAGGTTTCCTCTTTTTATTTGACATTTACGATGATTTTAGCCAAAAGAACAAGAAGCAATTTTCACTCATTATTTGACCTTGATAATATATGAAGTGAGCCATATGTGTCAATATGTTATGCCAATGTGAGAAACAGAAATCTTCAAATCAGATAATTTAGGTGTTATTTTAAAGCCACTAATAAATTTTATTTATTTATTGTGTTTACTTTTTATATTATGGCTGGTTCAGCCTGTCCTTGGGTTGGGGCTGGTGCAGCATGTGGTGCTGGTTATCGAACTGCAGTCCCTGTGTTTGTCTAAGCTTGCCTAGGCAGGCGCTTTAGATTGCTAAGCCATCTTGCTAGCCCCAGATAATTTAGGTTTTTAAATGAAACAAGATTTTATAATTCAAGTGATTCACTGGAGTTGTTATTGAAGATATTTCTTTGTTTATTTTAGTGAGCAGGTATTTGCTTTTATATCTCTTCTTTTTTAAATTTTGTTTTGAATAGTAAAAATAGCAGAAACGAAAAAGAAACAGTAACAAGTAAGAGTACATATAGTACAGAATTTCAAAGCAAGACAAATTTAACAATGGCTGCTTTATATATTTTCATCATCAAGTCAGTATAGATCAACAGATATAGGTCCGTAAGACTGATCAAACAATTAAACACTAACACTTTCAATAAACATATCTCTTGCTTCTTATTTTCAATATTTCACTAACAAATGTCCACTATATTTAGCTCAATACTGACCAATTAGAATTGAGGCAAGTATTTTCAATATTATTATTTAATCTGTAAATCACTGTCCTAGTTTTGTAGCTGGGACAAATACCCAACACTCAAAATGAGGGGAGGAAAAGTTTATTTAGCTCACAGTTACTGGAGGTTTCAGTCCATAGCCAGCTGGCTCCAAGGCAGAATGGCCCATGGCAGAGGGCAAATTTTCATGGTGGCAGCTAAGAGCAAAAGCGCAGGGAGAGAGGTAGCAGTAGCTCAGGCAGCTAACTACTCTTCCTCCCTTACACTGAAATGCAAATCACCTGCCCCAGGGGAGGTGCAGCACCGGTTTCCACTATAATCAGTCACGAATTCCAGAAGCTTCCCCAGCCCCATGATTGCATGAGGTTTTGGGGGAACACCTATATACAAACCATAATGATCACTAAAGTCAAGTTCAATTATTAACAGTCTGAAACCACATGTGTTCATTTTTTATCCCTTAATATATCCACCACAGAGTAAATTAAAGGAGTAAATTAAACTGTTAAGATAGGTTACCATTACAGCTAAAATTGTACCAATACACCTTGAACTTCTGTAGTTACATTTCATATAGTCTGTGATGTTAGCGGTACTGGCCTGACAGGTAAGAAACAGCATAAACAAATAAAAAATATTTCTTCTAATAAATGAGTAAGATGCCCTGTATCATCAACCACGCACAAATGTTATGATTTGTGTCTAGTTTCCTCCCAAAGCCTCATGCAGTCATGGGGCAGGGACTTCTAGAGTTTGATATTAACTCATTATCCACTAGGATTATGGATTATCCAAGGCTGGGATTACGGGTCTTAGTACTACTGGAATAATCAACATGAGCACTTCCCTCGGCCTGAATGTAATGCAAGAGAGATAGAGAGATAGAATTTCTCTCTCTGTTGTCATTTGCTGCTTCTACTCCTCCCTTGGCTCCTCTCGCTCTTTGCCACAACCATGAACTGACGCTCTCTGTCCTCTGCCAGTCTGCCATGGAGCCAGCCAAATATGGGTGGAAACATCCAGTAACTGTGAGCTAAATAAACCTTTCCTTTCTTCATTTTGGGTGTTGGATATTTGTCCCAGAAGGAAGAGGAGAGTAACGGAGACAACACATACTCTTAAAGAAACACAAAGACTGTTTAACCCTGCCTGCAGTCTTGAAACCTACTCTGTCCCTCTGGACACTAGGATTTAGTTAGTGCTGAAATTGGGGTAGCAGAGAGAGAGGAATACTATACCAAGTGCGACCTACTGACCCCTCTTAAATGTGACTCATTGCTTGATCTGTGGAGGCACCTATGTCCCCAAAGTGATCCGGAGAGCAGGGAAAACCATTTTGCATCTTCCCACAGAAAATCTTATACCATGTGGCATTAACTCGGTTGCATCTCTGCATTTCACATAAGTGAACAGGGAGTGAAGCAGTGTCAGTCAAAAAGCCTCAATTGCAGGTACAAAAATTTTTAGGTCTTATGCAGACTGCAGCAGCGAAATTTTATAGAGAATTGCAGGAGAATGGGAAAGAAGTGAGTATCCAAGGACATGCACGGTGAGTGTCGGTTTTAACATTCAAAGGCAGGTAGGGCCACGTAATGAGAACAGAAGGCACAATTTCTGGAAATGTTCAATTTGTCTTTACAGTTAAAAATCTGAAAAATGAATCAGAAACTACTGCTGTTGAGGAAGCTCTTTCAGTTCAGTTTATCTCTTTTTATGTTTGGGTTTGATGATTTTATGCATACAGAAAAGTTGCACGACTAGCAGAAATATATATATATATATATATATATATATATATATATATATATAATATATATATTAGCCTTTTGCCTAGATTATTGAGCTGCATGCATTATATTAAAATTGCTGAATATTATCATCATAGGAGTAAATTTCTTTAATTTCAGATTAAGTCTATGTCATATCTTTGGAATATATCTATCTATCTAGCTAGCTAGCTAGCTGCCCCTCCCCAAAGCCTCACGCAGTTATTCTGTGGACCTCTAGACTTTGTGATCAATTCATGATCCCACGCTGCCATGCTGGGATTACAGGTGTGGGTGCTACACTCAGCCTGGGGCGGATAGCCAGGATGTAACATAAGAAAGACAGACCTGCTCTCCGCTGCCATTGTTGCTGGTACCCTTCCCTTTTGCTCCTTGCTTTTGATGTTTTCCAGCACCATAAGCTGCTGCCCTCTGTCATGTGCCACTCTAACTTAGAGCCTACTGAATATGGACTGAAACGTCCATGAACTGTGAGCTAAATAAATCTTTCTCTCCTTAAATTTGGGTGTTGTGTATTTTGTCTGAGCAATGAGACAGAAGTAACTGGGACAGAATTTGGTACTGGAGGCCTGGGGATGGTGCTGTGATTAAACCTGACTATGTTGATTATAAGCTTTTGGGAATGGCTTATGGGAAGAGATAGGAAGAATTAGGAGATGTCAACTGCAAGATATATGCTGGCACCTTTGGATATTCTGTATGGGAGATTCCACTCAGCTCAGGAGGTCATAAGAAGGATGATAGAAAGCCTTCTTATAAAGATAAAGGTGGGGAGGTTTCTGCTGGAAAGAAGGACTACATTGTTTGCTGTACTACACATGATTTGTGTTATGGCTTGGCAGAAAGTTTGCATTTTGCCCATGTACAGAGGCTTTGCTTGAGCCTGAGACTGAACATGGCAGACCGATTAGTTTTTCCAAAAAAATTCAAAACAGCTGAATGTTGAAGTACTACCATGGTTGTTGTTGGGAGATTTTAGCCAGGTGTTTTGAGAATCAAGAGCAAAAGGTCCAGCAGGATGATTTAAAATGTGAGTTTGGCCAGAAAGGAAACTCCAATAAAGCTATGGAATGCAAAGATAGAGATGAAAAGGTCTCCATTTCTGAAAGGGAACAAGAGAATGGAAAGAATGGACTGAGAGAATCACTGGAGGTGGCAGGTTTCCATTCTTTGCCTCCCCAGTATTCAAGGGTGAGGGCTTTTGTCTTACAGGGAAACCTGCAAAGCCCTATGTTCTGCAATGGCATTGGAGCAGAAAATGCATTCGCTAGAATCAGGATCCAGACCCTTGACTCCTGCAGCTAAGTGAGAATAAAGTCTGGCTACTGCTGCACTTGGCAGAAGGCCCCAATGGCATCATCCATGTGGCGTTGGTCTTAGGCTGCTGAAGAATGCAGGAGTTCTGAGGTTAAGAACGTTTTCACCTAGAATTCAGAAGTCCTGGGATGCCAGCCAGTGTGCCCCTGAGAGGGAAGTGTGTGAAGCAGAGAGTGAGAAGGCTATTCAATGGAAAGACGAGGAGTTTGAAAACAACCAGGAACATGCGTGACCTGAGGAAAACTGAAATAAATAAAGATAAGTAAGTAAGTAAGTAAGTAAGTAAGTAAATAAATAAACGGAGCAAAGCCAGCGTCAGAGAGAAGCCACGGGAGCTAAAACCAGCAGTCGTGTCATAGAAGTAGAGCCACATGAAACTCAGTTTTCCACAGATTGCTTCAGATGTTTCATAAGGAACTGTGGGACTTAATGTTAACCCTGCTGGATTTTCGTCTTGTGTTGGTCCAAATGCTTTGCATTTCCCTACTGTTTGTGCATTTTGGAATGGTAATGTTTATCTTGTGCGATTGAACTTTGGAAATGTTTAACTTTTCATTTGTATAACGCGAGTTTGCCTTAGATCTTGGAGGAGACTTGGGACTTGGACTTTTCAGCTACAATGAAAGTGCTAGGGCTTTGGCAACTCTTAGAGATGGGCAAAAATGCATTTTGCATGAAGGAATATGCATGATTCTTTGGGAGCCTAGGAGTAGAATGCTATGGTTTGTGTCTAGTTGTCGCCCCTCTCAAAGCCTCATTCACTTATAGGGTGGACTTCTAGACTTAGTGATTAATTCATGATCTAGTGCTGGAACTGTGGATGTAAATACTGTTGGGATTATGGGGTTGGTGCTATCTGCCTGCTGCAGATAGCCTGAGAAGAGTGTGAGGCAGACAGACTTTCTTTCTCTTGCCATTTCCTCCTGCTACTCCTCTGTTTTGCTGCCTTCCACCACCATGAGTTGCTGCCCTCTGCCATGGGCCACTGTGCCTTGGAGCCAGTTGAATATGTACGGAAACTTCCACAAACCCTGACCTAAGTACACCTTTCCTTCCTTAAATTTGGGGATTGGGCATTTTGTTCCAGTAATAAGAGAAAAGTAGCTGAGACAATGTACAATTATGTATCATGCGATATATAATGCAATTTATATAACATAAAGTAAACAAATGTATGTAGATATCATGCAAGTATTAGTATTGCATGTTATATATATATGCAATAATAACATTATAATAACAGAATTATTGATATATTGTTAGCAGTTCATATTCTATGTTAATATTGTAATCATATATTAGTATTAATAATGGCATGGCATATTATATCAATGATGACATATTGCATAAACTTCCACTTTTACCTTCACTTGCTCAATTGGCTCTACAAGCAACTAGCTGATTTCAGAGACTCTAACTGGGTAACACCATGCATTTGTCTCCTTCTTGCCAGGAAATTATTACATCTACTAAAGCTGCCCAATAATTACCTTATACATCATGGAATGAGGGGAAGGGGGCCTGAATACATGCCCAGGGAAGTCACATCGCTGAACTATTTAACTGTCAAGGAACAGGTGTTGACTGTAGATACAGGTTTCTGCTATATTTTATAGCTATACTGGGAAGGTTTACACAGGTATGGGTGCATTGAAAATCATCACGTACAGCACTCTGTGAATATGTACAGTACTATGCATTTTACTTATCACCCAAATAATTTAAATTTAAAAAGAAATAAAATCATAGCTTAGGTATATGCAGATATGCTTCCTCTAACATATCGTGGACTGAAGTTCTATATTAGTGGTCCAGAATGGCAAGAAAATTCCATCACCTTGATGAGTCTAGGATATAAGAGATAATATTTATTTATTTATTAAAGTTTTTTTAATTTATTTCTCTTAAACCTCATTTATTTGCTTGTGTTATGGCTGGCTCAGCCCACCCTGGGGTGGGGGTGCGCAGCATGTGGTGCCAGAGATTGAGGAGCGGTTTCCTCCGCAGGAGCTTTAGACTACTGAGCCATCTTTCTGGCCCGAGATGATATTTATTAACAAGCACCAAAATAATAAATTAATAAGCACCGAATTAATACAATCAGACTGGGGAGATAGCTCAGCAGTGTAAGGGCCTATATATTATAGTAAAATCATTGATGTTACATAGTTGTATTTACATTTTTCTTTTGTGGAAGTATATATTTAACAGCCCTATAGCCCGAATCCGAAGTTCTAAAAACGTCACAACATTTCTCTTTAGTCAGTCATTTATGGTGCTTGTCTTGAAGAATTATCTTATTTAATCATTGCTGCTTTGAGAAAAAAATAGAAAGCAGATATTCCTTTTGATGACCTTTGATTTTTCTATCAATTTAAAATATTACGATATACTTTTGAAACTTTTTCTTATTTAACAATTAAATCTTTTGTCAACCAACTAATAAGATTAACCACCTAACTTATGTTCACTCATTTTAGTTCTATGGTTACTGCAGGAGTTCTGGTAGATTCAAAGCCATTGCTTTTGAATATGAGCTTGTTGGCAGGAAGTGGAGGTCTGCGCTTCTTATTTGGTAAGCAATAATTCCGACAGTTCTGTGAGAGGAAGGGGAATGCTTGTGGATGTAAAAGCAAGGTTCCTTGAAAAACGTGTTATTAAGCCAAAAGATTTCAAAAATAATTCACAATATAGATGAGTATCTTATTTTACATCAAAATGTACTGTAAGTCAGTCATAGAAATTATACATTATAGAGCTCTCCAAAACTGCCTCGGTTTCGGGAAATCTGTGCTCTTTTCTGGGACTGGGCTTTGCGTCTCAGCTGAGCTGCCAACATCCGGGGCTGTGTGGTTGCAGCTAGAGACTGCCCTGGGCACCACAGAAAATTACACAGATCACACTGGGTTAGAAGGTACAATGTTAATCATAAAGAATATTTCATATAATTAATTTTCTGGTAAACTAGTATTTTTGAACAGAACAATAATTTCAAGTGTTTCTGTGAAAATATTTCCAAGAAATCTGAACAGGGCAGAATTACCATATCAAAGCACTGTGACAAAGTGACCAAAGGCACTTTTTCAAAACCGAAGCCCCTGAGGGTGGAGGGATAACTGACAGCTTAAAAACTCCCCCTGAACCAGAGTTTCATTTCTGATGAGAAAAATCAATAAACCAAATCCAATTTTTCATCCACTCAGCCTGTGTATGTGGCTTCCTCGTGCTTATTTTTAGGAATCTGGGCACCAATGTCTGCCTAGCCGCAGCCTGCTGGACTTGTCCACTCTCTTTCTTTGATGGTTTTCCCGCTCATGGCAGCCTGCAAGTATCGCACAGCTGTCTTTCATCTCCAGTTATTTCCCTGACTAAAAATCTTTCACTTGCTCATAACTTTTTCAAAAAATTGTGAGCAGGTGAGAGATTTTTATTTTTGAGACCCGTTAATCAGGGCCTTCCTGTGACTTTTCATCTTCTACCCTGTCTCACTAAAATCATGTATAAAATATAAAATGAAACCATGAAATGCTATTTATCCTAAAATAGGCAGTGTTTAGATATGTACGCTAGAATCAACGTAAAGCCATGACTATATTACCTGCGTTGGGGCACACACTTGCACACCTGTCAGAGCCAGAGTAAGGAAGAGTACAGGTTTGAGAGCAGCCGAAGCAATTTGTCAACTTACGACCCTTTTGCTCAGTAAGTACACGCCTATATACCTACTTACCTACCTACCTACATACATACATACATACATACACACACACTGTTCGGTCTGAGCCCACGCCATCGACCAGAGCAGGCATACTGACACGAGTAGATTTGTTGAGGGCATCAAGCAGGTTGGTTCTCTAGCGGACCAAGACAGCCACAAGCAAAGTGGAGGAGGGCAGGAGACTTTATAGGACCTTTAAGGCGGGAAATTGTGGGCAGGGACAGCTGAGGGAGAGCTAATCCTGGCAGGGCTACCTGGTCTGTGGGGAAGCTTCCGTGTTAACGTGGGTGAGCTTCCGTGGTTGCTTGCCCAGGTCAAAGTCAGGTGGACTTGTTCAGTGGTTTTGGGTTTGACGCTGGGCGGGGCCAAGGGGGAAAGAGCTTGGGGGCAGGGCACCTGGGAATCGAAGACTGGGAAACTTTCAATCCTGATCCATCATGGTGGCACTGCAAATGTAGCTTAGTGAACAGACCCTGTGAGACTTTGAATTGTGAAGTCACACACACGCGTGTGCATGCACACACACACACACACTCAGAGTTAGCCTACCATCGGAGACTATTCATGATTTCACCCCTAATTACTTGCCTAGCTTCTTCTATTATTCCATATGAATTATAATTGAAATTTTGTTATTTTATACAAATTGCTAAAAATCAGTGCTGCCAAATGGAATGAACATAGACCACATGGATTACTGGGTACTTGAAATTTGAATAATCCTTAGGCAGGTGATATAGCTCAGTGGACTAAGTACTTGCTTAGGTAAGTGCAGGAGCTGCCCCTGGGCCTGCTGAGCTGGCAGCGGGGTCCAGGCGTGGTGGTGCATGCCTGTAATCCCAGCAATAGGGAGGCAGAAATCAAGAGGATCACTATGACTCCACGCTACATAGTGAGACCTTAAGAAAGAAAGAAAGAAAGAAAGAAAGAAAAAGAAAAAGAAAACACAAAAAAGAAATCTGACTAAACTCAGTAAGGTATTGGTACAATATAGGTGCAATAAAGCATAATAACTAATGTATGTGGGTGTGGTGTAGGTATGACGTCAAGGTTCTTCCTCAGAGATTATGTGCTGCAAACGTAGTCCTTTCAAGAACCCTGAAGCCTTTGAGCCCTGGAGGTGAGGGGAGGCTCCTGACGTCCTTCTAGAGCCATCCTCTTCAGCGGTCAAGGATGCTCTAGAGGACCGGGATGCCTCAGGACAGCTGTGTGAAGGTGAAGCCTCTCCTGCTCTCTGGCTTCTGGAATTGAGAAGTGGGCTCTTCTCATCAAACTTTGCTCTGGGTCCTCATCTGTCTCTAGGTCCTCTGTAGAGTAGGAAGCGTTTGATGGTGATTTTGAACTGTGAACACCGTATACTGGAACTCAATATTCTTTATGAAGTCAGCCCATTTTAGAATTATTTATTCATTTATTTACTTCTTTATGTACTTGGCACAGGGTCTCTCTCGGCCGCTTGAACTTATAGTGACCCTCCTGTCTCAGCCTTCCCACCACTGGGATTATAGGCCTGATTATCTGAATAATAACATTCAGATATCTTTGGCTTAATAAATTGTGTCGCAAACTATGTTTTTAATTGTGTCACTCTGTTACGGTTTGTGTCTAGGTGTCTCCTGAGAAGCTTCAGGGATGGGCTTGTACAGTCTGTGGTTGATCGTGGGATTCTAGATGTGAGCACTACATCTGCCCCAGGGCAGGCGGTCTGCATGCAACAGGAGAGAGAGAGAGAGAGAGATTCTTATGTTCCTGTCCTTTCTTCTTGTTTTGGTTGTCTTCTGCAGCCCTGAAATGTTGCCCCTCTGCCACACCATCCTGCCTTGAGGAGCTTTATTCTTTGTTTTTCTGGTTCCAAAGACCGAAACCTGGGCTTCCAGCTTGCTAGGCAAGCATTCTACCAGTGAGCCAAATCCTAGCCCTCATCCTGCCTCTCGTATGGTCTGAAACCTCCACAAACCGTGAGCTAAATAGTCCTTTCCTTCCTGAATTGTGAGTGTCCCGTAATTTGTCTGAGCAGTGAAAGAAAAGTACCTAAGTCATATGCTTAGGTATATCTGGCAATTAAATCATTTAAAGATACATGTGTGGCTTGTATTTACATTCTAATGATCATTACAGGTCTGGATACATAAAGTTCTATGAACAGGAGCGTCTACACACTTACAGACATGCTCAATCCCAGAGTTCACATAAGAATACTTTCACATTTATATTTTGCATGAATAGAAAGTAAATAACTCAGCCTGGTGCAGTGGCACACATCTGTAATCCCAGCACTCGGGAGGCTGAGGCAGGACGATAGATGCGAGCTCAAGACCAGCCTGGGTTACAAAAGTGATCTCAAGGGCAGCCTGAACTGCATAGCGAGACCCTGTCTCAAAAAGACAAAAAATAAATAAATAAATAAAAAATAAAAAATAAAAATAAAAATAAAAAACAAAGTAAATAACACCCTGATATCCTGGGAAAAGGTGGATAATTTCCTCCAAGTTCCTCACACTGTTTCAGGACCAACTCAATACTAATAATATTTATCATCACAAAAAACATTTCTTTTCTCTTTCTCCTCCTCCTCTTCTTTCTCCTCTCATATCCACTCTTCCTTCCTAAGTTTCTTTGTTTGTATGTGATCTTGGAAGGTTTATTCGGTGTCCAGTAACAAGTTAATTTATCTTTTCGAGAAATTTTAGTGAATTTAAGGATGAAGAAATGAGGTAGAACAAGTTTACCTACAGAATCAGCAGCGTAAAAATGAAATACAAAAATAACACAAAATTCTTCACGAAGTTTATGTGAGTGCTTGTGTGTATAGACTTGTGTACAGATCAAATTATTTATATTTTCACATAAATTTATGGAAGAAATTTACATACAAGTTAGGGTTAAGTTAAATCATAACAGAAAAAATTTTGAAAAGATAATGAGAATTTTCAACTTATGGTAAAGAAGTTTGGATACATTTTTTTGTTTTGTTTTGTTTTTTTGGCAGTACTGAGATAAAACTCTGAACCTTGTACTTGCCAGGCAGGTGATTATGCACTTATGCTGCTGAGCTATATCCCCAGCCCTGTTTGGATATATTTCTGAATAAAATCAATTGCTTCACCCATGTGCCAAATATAGTTTAGAAAGAAAATAAAAGATCCTACTTAACTTGCATATACTTAAGTTATAAAAAAATACTTAAGTTATAAAGTTATAAAAAAATTCATTAATGTTTGGATAAGAAACTCCAGCAAAGGTGTAATTTTCTTATTGGTTTTATGACATTTTCTGTGACACATTACCTTATATTAAATAGTTGGGGAATTCTGAGTGCATTTTTATCATTGATTTCATAGTTCTGAATACTATCTTGTTAAAAGTGGATACTATTGTTTTGATATTACCAATAAGAAATTGCAAACAAACTCTGTCATGAATAACAATGCTTACTGTCTTATTTTGAGAAATACTTTTAAATAAGTAGCATCCAGTTAGAACGCTTAAAAAAATGAGAGGCAATTTGATTGAATTTGACTTGAATTCTTTATATTGTTAAATTGTTTTGAATTAATTAATTTAGTTAGTTAGTTAGTTAGTTGGTACAAGGTATTGCTGCATAGCTCAGACTTGTAGTGATCTTCCTGTTTCATCCTCCCCAGGGCTGGGATTACAGGTGTGTGCCACCAGGTTTCAGTGGGCTACATCGCCTGCCTACACATATAGACCCAGCAGGCAGGGGATACTTGGAAATGAATCTGGTCCTTGTGTTTGCTGGACAGGTGCTTAAGCTGCCTAGTTATCTCCCAGGCCCCTATATTTTTTTAGAAGTAGTTAATCTTTCACGCATTCTAATAGTTACCTTGTGTAAACTCTCAGGAAAGATTTTTATATAAGGGATTTAGAAAGTAAATGAGAATATTGTTTTCTAAAACACATCTTCTAATTTCATTCAATTGCAAATTATTTATTTCTTTATCAATACTATAAATTATCTGGATTAATTTATAATGATTATAAGCATTACTAAGATATTAGCTATTATCTAAAACATATTTTATTGTGATTATATCTTTTTTGATGGTTGTTTGTTTAGGGATAGTGTGATGCTATGCATTCTAGGCTGGTCTTGAGCGCACTTTGTGGCCCAGGCTAGTTTTAAACTCGCAGTGATCCTCCTGCCTTAGCTTTCACAGTGCGGAGATTACAGGCAGGCACCACTAATTCCTGACATATTTTTAAATTATCTTTAGTGACATTTTTAGAAAATAAACAAATGAGATATATGCAGATACTTACAACTTTTGGGATCTAAATCAATTCGTTTCTTTTTTTATTTTAAAGAAAAGAAAACCTAAAAATAGTCATGGAACATTTCAAAAGAAGAGAGTGACAATGGTTAGTACTCTGTGTTCTGTTACCTTCAAAGTAGTTGCTAAGATTTCAAGATATATATGCATGAAAAATCAGTTAGACAATGTAGGTATAAAGCTTTCTTTTTAGTAAAGTAATATAAATTTGGATGGAATCTCTGTTTGTCTGTCTGTCTATCTATCTATCTATCTATCTATCTATCTATCTATCTTTCTTTCTTTCCTTTCTTTTTTATTTCCCCTTTCCAGCTTCCTTTTAAAATGTCTATTATGCATTTTACTTTTTTAACTTCTGACACTAGGGAGACAATAAGATGTCTTTACATGTGTGAGACTAATTGATTTCACTTGTGAGTATGATCTCAAGACATGTCCATTTCCCTATACATGACTCGAGTTTATCATTGTGTATAAAAATACATCTTTTTATTACTCAGTTGGTGGATATTTGGGTGTGGACCTGAATACAAAGACAGTATGCAAAAATGAATAGCATTCATGTACACAAACAACTTATTGAGAGAAATTAGGGAAAACACCATTCACAAAGCATCCAAAAAGATGACTTAGTTTGGAGTCAAGCTAACAAAGAATGTAAAGAAACTCTGTACTGAAAACTAAAGTACTCTGAAAAAGGTGATTCAAGAGAATATCAGAAAATGGAAAGATATTTCTGGCTTATAGATAAGAAGAGCCAAGAGAGCGAAAATGGCCATGCTCCCAGAATTGTAATAAAGATTTAATGCAGTCTTGATCAAGTGCTATTAACATACCTCACTGTACTAGGGAACGCATTCCAGAAATTCATCCAGAAGTAGAAGAGACACAGAATAGCAAAAGCATTTCTGGTCAACAAAGGCAAGGCAGGAGAAATCACAATCTCTGATTTGAAATTATACCACAAAGCTATACTGATAAAGTCAGCATAGTTCTGGCAAAAGAACAGACCTGAGGACTACTAGAACACACTTGAAGATGAAGACGCAACTACAAGCCTACTCACCCAATCTTATCCTTGACAAAGAGTTCAAACATTTTCACTAAAAGAATGATAGCCTCTTTAATAATTGGTGCTAGAGGGATGGCAAAATAGTTCAGAGGATTAAAGTATCTGCAAGCAGGCACAGGGGCTGGGGGTTCGATCCCCAGGCCTGCTATGCCAGCCCCACCCTCGGGGCATGCTGAGAAGGCAATTGAGACTGGGCACTGTGGCTCACGTCTATAATCCCAGCTTTTGGGAGGCTATAAAGAGGTGGATCACTATGAGTCTGATCTAGTAGTGTGTTATGGTTTATGTCTAGTTGTCTCCTCAAAGCCTTATGCAGTCATTGGGTGGAGACTTCTATAGATTGAGACTTGACTTATGAGTCACTGGGATTATGTATTTTAGTACTGATCTAGACTTTGAGACTTGATTCATGATCACTTTTAAGTACTTCTGGGATTATGAGTGTAGCCTAAGGTGGATAGGCTGAGGCGGAGAGACTGAATGTAATATAAAGGGAGACTGAGAGACAGACTGAAGCTGTTCCTCTACTGCTCTGATTGGTTGGCTGCCTCTGTCACTATTTTGTTGCTGTTCTGCCACCATGAACTGGATGCTCTCTGCCCTGTTTCCACTCAGTCTTGGGCCAGCTGAATATGAACTGAAACTTTCACAAACTGTGAGCTAAATAAACCCTTCCTTCCCTCATTTTGAGTGTCAGATATTTGTCCCAGCAATGAGTAAAAAGTAACTAAGACATAGTGAGACCCTGGACATCGAGTAGACCCTTCCCTAAAACATACAATATATATATATATATATATATATATATATATATATATATATATATATATATATATATGTGTGTGTGTGTGTGTGTGAAAGAGAGAGAGAGAGAGATGCTGGAAAACCTGGTTCTCTACATCTAGAAGATTAAAGCTAAACCAGGTTTATCACTGTGCACTCAACTAAAATGAAATTGGGTCAAAGAACTAAACATTAAAAAGGAAATCTTGAAGATATCTGTTTAGGCAGACACTTCATGAACAAAACTCAACCTGCATGGAAAACTCTTCAAAGAATTAACAACTGGGATTTCATCTTATTAAAAAGGTTTTCCACATGAAAATAAATTACCTACATAATGAAAAGGCAAACTCCAGAGTGGGAACAATTTTAGTTAACTGTCCCTTAGATGAAGGGCTTATATGTAGAACATATAAAACCTGAAAGAACTCAGACTCTCCAAATTCAAAGATTCATACAAAAGTGGGCATCTGAGATAAATTCACTCTTCTCAGATGAACAAACACAAACAGCCAGCAAATATATGAAAAAATGTTCAACATCATTGGACATTCAAGAGGTGAAAATGGAAAAAAAACTGAGATTCCACCTCACCCTAGGAAGAGAGGCTGCCGTCAAGAATTTAACCAATAACCAGGGCCAAGAAGGCTGAAGTAAAAAGCAGACCTTCTCTGCTATTGGTGGGATGTAGATTGGTGCAAACAGTATGTAAATCAGCGCGGAGATTCCTCAGAAACTAGGAGCAGAGGTCCTATTTGACATAACTATCCCCTTCTTGGTATTTTCCCAGTGCATTAAAAACATCATTAGCACAGAAAAAAAAGTGTGTGTCCATTCTTACAGCAGCACAATTAGTTCCAGCTGTTCTAATTTATTTACATATTGTTATGGGCATTATGCAGTGAGTTTAGGATTATGATTAGTGTGAGTTATATGACAGCGAATAACTATATGTGCTCGCACTGTCCTCAAGCCTCAAGCTAAGACAAAATGAAAATATGTACTTATGAAAAACTACACATTCTAGATTTAATCATTGATATTTTTTTGGCAAGTATAATGTACTATTGGAAACCAAGACATTGAAGATACAGATATAAATAGGAAGTAGTTTCTATACTTCGAGGCTCAAAATGGAAGGTTTCACACATAAATATTTCATGTAAAATACAAGAAAGAGAGAGAGAGAGACAGAGACAGAGACAGAGACAGAGACAGAGAAGTGCTATGGCAGGGACAGGGCTCTATCACTCTGCAACAAGAGTGTACTGAATGGAAGTAGAAGGAGAAAATTATCTAGGATTTCTGTTGATGAAGAAGGAACTATTGAACAATTGGAGAAATGCGGTTAGGTAATTCCAAGCCAGTGGATACGTAGTATTTAAATATGTGGAAGAGAATCACATGGGAGTTCTCAGTATCACTGTGGAAGATGCAGTAAAAAACAATGAGGAGGTGATAAACGTCAATGACAAGCTAGACTTGGTGAAGCCGGAGGCAAGGCAGACGAAGCCCTGCGCTGGTAGAGGAGACCACATCCAGCATGATTCACTGAGATGCTTTTTAAGATTTCAAACATTGACTTGCTCTTTGGTTTCTGTTCATCATCTTATTAGCTTGAGACATCCATCTCTGTAAGTGCTAGAGCTTAGAAACATCAAGCGTAAAGGTGTCCCCAGTTAACACCGTCATTGGTGAGAATATGTTAAGGATGTAGAATGGTTTACTGAGTATGAAGAGCTTAGCTCAGCCGACGAAGAACCTGCTTTGGCAAGTGCACGGACCAGGGCTCAGTCTCTGTGCTGCCTGGTGTACCAGCCCTGCCCCTGGAGTGGGCTGAGCTGGCCACCGAATGACGGTGCAGTAGCATGCACATATAATCCCAGCACTGGGGAGGCTGAAAGCAGGAGGGTCAGTATGAGTCTCGGCTGTATAGTGAGACCTTGTAGCAAATACAAAAAAAAAGAAAAAAAAAAAAAAAAAAGAGCTTTTGATAACCTACAAATTACACTAGTAAAGCAACATTATTATAGGGCATGTAAAACCAGTGATATGTGATATAAAATAATTAGGTATTAGATAATTGAATATATAATTGTGGATATATATTTATTTCCTTTGAGTAACTTTGAAGTAAATAATTATTTTTTCTTTCTCATTTTTTTTTCTTCAAAACATAAGCTGTCAGCATGTAATAGCCACACAGAACTACAGTGCAGCACATGAATCTTAGATGTGAAGATTCTTCACTTTTTTGGGGTTTGTTGCGAAGGTCTTTGGATACCAATGTAAAAAAAAATTTTTTTTTTTTTTTTTTTTTTTTTTTTTTTTTTTTTTTTTTTTCAGAGAGGGTCTTTCTATGAACTGCAGGCTGGCCTTGAACTCGCTTTGTAACATAGTCTGGGTTCAAACTCACAAGGATTCTCCTCACTCTGCCGCTGCAGCACTGGCATTACAGATGTGTGGCACCAGACATGGCCACACTGTACTATTTTAATTAAAACAATACTGCAAGAAGTACTAACTTCAAAATCTTAGGACTCTGGATTCCTTTAATTTCAGGGTTAATTTTGATAATGGACCTATGGAAAAATACAAGAGCTTGGATTAGAAAGACAAAAGAGAAAGCAAACTGATCAAAAAGAAAATAATAAATTGAAATTTGAAGCTGTGTAATGAAAAGATTCACTTTTTAAAAAAAGCAGTTAAGCACTAAGCACTTTATAATGTATGAAATCCGTGTATATGAGTGTGTGTGCCTACGTGTCTGTGTGTATCTAGATCTCTGATGTATGAAGTGAGATAAATAAAAAGATTAACATACAAATACAGAGATTGGGGAAAGAAAATATCTACTGACAATTCACATGAGTTACACATATGATACTCTAGCATTATAAAAGAGATGATAAATTGATCAATTATATTAAAAGTAAATTTTACAAGATTAATTTTTTTAGCTTAATTACACTCCTTTGACCAGTTCATATTTTCTTTTAGCTTGCATTTGTGGGAACTAAGAAATGTAGCATAGTATAATTACTTTAATCAGAACTATTTTAGCAGTTAAAGCTATGCCATTTCTAAATGTTACCATGTAATTTTGTTTTCAGTGTAGAAAATGTTATTTATTTCATTATACATGTCATCAAACCGGATTAGTATCTTTTCTATATAACAAAAGTCTCTAATTGCATGAAGTTGAGGAACCCAGCTAATTTAGTATAAAGAATTACTGCCTATTGAAAATGTGAGCACTTAGGGAAAATAAATAGCAAAGAATATAGAGTGCTATAATTCTTGAATAAAATAAAGATTATTTATTATCGCTTTTTCATTGAGTAGTGTCTTAAAATCATATAAATCATATAAACCTCTGATCTCTCATATATGAAGTATAATAAATAAAAAGTTCATGAAATGACATATAAAAATCATTAATCATAAGTGCTTTGAATGACAAAAGTTCAATAAAT
The DNA here is from genome assembly GCA_004027025.1 of Myocastor coypus. Taxonomy (NCBI): domain Eukaryota; kingdom Metazoa; phylum Chordata; class Mammalia; order Rodentia; family Myocastoridae; genus Myocastor; species Myocastor coypus. The sequence goes on from PVJA010000419.1 coordinate 109,508, forward strand.
AAAAGATTGATGGTTGAATGAATTCAATATAGTAGTCCTTAAAAATAAATACGGAGAAAACTTATTATTTTCTGACATAGCGCTTCAAATTTATTAGTTTTAGAGTGTCTCAACTTAAACTCATTGACTGATGAAACATTTGTTGTGCAAATGTTCTAAAACTATAGTTAGGTTCATATTTTTCTTTTTATGTTGATTTTTCTTCTGTATTTAGGACAGGGTCCATAGGGTCTCACTACATAGATCAGACTCATAGTGATTCTCCTGTTTCCAGCCTCCCAAAGTGCTGGGATTACAGGTGCATGCCACCACGCGCAGTCTAAATCACCATGTCAGCGCGCCCCGGCGGTGAGAACAACGTGACACTCCACCATGGATTGAACCTTGGCATCTGCACTCTGCCTAAGCAGGCACTTTAGTCTATTTGTTTACTAACAATAGTGTATTGATTGATGAGAAGATCTTCTCCTATATCCTTAGGATTCTAACAAAGATATCTGAATTAAACTGAAAAAGTTACACTCCAGGCAGTCTTCACACAGGGAGGCTGATTAAAAATTCAAAAACAAAATTATGTAATTATTTTTCTTTGAGAGTCTCAAGCAAATAATATTCAAATTTCCAATTACTGTAATATATAAGGTGACAACATTTCTGCAGCCAGGGAGTGCAGAGTGGTAAATACAATGTCATTAAACACTGTCAGTAAGCTCCAGTATACTAAACAAGAACAGATATAAAATAATATAAACAGAAAATAAGGGTGAAAATAAAATGTAATCTAAACAAGGACAATAACAATGTGATATACATGCATATAATTAGGAAACAGGTAGAGACCAAGATGGAAATCTAGTAGGAATTTCTGTCAAATTTGAATAATCAAAATAAAATCTAGAACTTCACTGTCAAATTCCTTATACTGGTGCAAACGCAACTGTAAATTCAATCCGAACATTCCACATTTCATAGAATATTACTTATTTTCATGTGAGTAACCTATATAAAATTGATAAAAATTTTGGAAGAGTATGGAAAAACATTATCTTGATAAGTAAGATATTCTAAGATATTTCTTACCAAGTTTCTTAGCAAAAATATAGGAACCATGAATACAAATTGATTTCATTACGACACTGATGCTGAGTGAATATTATACACAACCAAGCGTAATAGAGAAAACATACTTCAGTTGTCCAGTTTATAAATTTGTACGCTCTGGGCCAGTGAACTATAACATCTTGTGCAAAACTAACATTAAATAGAAAACATGCTAGGGTAACAGAATGTACTCTATCTTAGCTACCCAAGGTTTATTAAATTTCAAAAAACCCTTGAGTCTTTGAAATTGTTTCATAAAATCACCTCAATGATCTACAATGGCATTTAAATATTTAATTAAATATTCTCAATTTTCCTTTGAAAGCCATTACAAATCTTGAACAAACATACTCAAGCATTAGACTTCTCTCCCATACCAATATTTTGCTTTAACTTTCAGTGAAAAGTAAAGTTAAATCTTATAAACTGGAAGCTAGAACGGTATGTTCTTAAAACTAAGGCCAGAACAAAATAAAGTAGAAGAGTGTAAGATGTAATTTACCTAGAAATTTATCCATTTTTTAAAAAATGTATTTGCTTGTTGTAGGGTTACACAGCTCAGACTCATAGTGATCCTTCTGTTTTGAGCCTCCCCAGCGCTGGGATTACAGGCATGTGCCACCATGTCCCGGTGGCCAGCTCAGCCCTTCCTGTGGTCAAGGCTGGCATGTCATATGGTGCACGAGATCGAACCTTGGTCTCTGCACTTTGCCTAAGCTTGCCTAAGCAGTTGCTTTAGTCCACTACACTATCTTGCTAGGCCCTGGAATTTAACAAATTTTGAAAGAAAATTTTTGACAGACCTCTAATAGATTTATACCAGAGATTGCTTTCATGATAAGTGTTTTTTTTTTTTTTTTCTTTTTCTATCTATGATTTACAAAATTGATAGCTCAGGACTGACTACTCAGGAAATTGAAAGATGTGGAAGAAAAATGGCTACAGAAATTGCAGAGTTGGCCGGTAGCATTACAGCTTTTGAGCCAATGCATAAAACTAATGAGGGAGTGAGGGTCATTAATAAACCGCTAAGTGCAAGTCCCAGGCCTCTGTGGTAGCTTATAAAAAGGTCATTATCTCCTACTGCAGAAGAGTGGGTTTAGCTGAGCCATAGCCTGAAAAGATGACAAAGTCTCAGTATTCCAAGGACACTTGAATTTGGTTCAAAATCCCACTTGCTATTCTCTTTAAAGGGCCCTTGAGCAGAAGATAAGGATACCTCTACAGGTGATACAGACTTTGGAATGAACAAAACTTTGATGTGGGCTCTACCAGTGCCACTGAGCTCTCAGTGCTTTTAATAGCGACCTTCTGTGGCCTTCTGAGAGGCAGCACTTGGGCTTGTGACAGAAGACACTGGACAGCCCATTCGTTTGCATGCAAATGGACCTTGCATTTCAAAGCAATAGCTGTGGTGGAATGAGGCATACCCTGACCGTGACTAGACTGGATCTGAAGAAGTAAGATACTTCCCAGCTCACATGAGCAATCATCTTGCCTATGCCAGCGGGAGCCTGGAACCGAAAAATGTAGGCATTGCCCTTCGAATGCTATTAGTAAAGAGAGATAGGTTATCGAATTGGGTTGATTTGGAGTCATTTTAGATTTGTATAGGACAAGATAAGTGTTGACCCTGTAAGTGCAGTCATAAACAAGGTCCAAAGTGACAGTAATAAAAAAGTAGAAGCCCTCACTTTGTCAAAGAGGATTTATACAGATCAGAAAATTGAGTTCTAACTCAACTCAAGCTGTCTTATTTATTTGTCACATATGAACCCATTTTCAGATGTAAAATGGCTTGATGGAAGAGTTGGTTGGATTTAGAGAGTCAAGAACAGCAAGCATATAGTGAGACAACTTCTTCAGCCCACAGATGTTTTTTTATGAATTATTGTCTTTCCCAGGAAATGGAGTGGACCTTGATAGTGACAGGATCATTTGAAGCAAGACAAGACTTGGATTCCTCTTAAGGAAATCCTATTTTAAATGCTCACCAAGATTAAAGGAAACCTTACCCTGCTCCTCTCCCAACTCCCCGTGCCCAAACACTTGCCATTATCTGAATTACAGTGCAATAACCCACCTCTCCTCACTCAGCTGCGTTTACAGCCCTCAATTACTTCTTTGAGTGTATTTTTCAGGTCTAATCCAAACTTGCTTGCCCTTCCTCCAAGATACATGCTCTCTCCTCAAGGAAACATGACTCCAAGGATTCAGACTCCTGTATTCACACAGCGCTGTCCTGGAGAACTAACTACCTGAGCAGCTTTAAATGAATCAAATGCAAAATTCCTTATAAAACATAATGACCAAAGAATATTATTTAATTGTTTATTTATTTATTTTTATTTTAAAAACTAAGAATAGCAGAAGCAAAGATAGAAAAAACAGTAACAAGTATATTCTTTTTCTTTTTAAATTTTTTTCTAAGCAACATCAATAGGGAGGTGGGTCATGCCCACACACTGTACTCTGTAGAACGATTGTGAGGACAATATGCAATATGTCAACTTTCAAAAAAACAAAAAAAAGGGGAAAGGAAAAGAAAAAAAATGTATGTTGATTTAAAAGAGTTAATGTTTAATTGTTTGATCAATCTTATATACCTATATGTATTAATCTAAACTGATCTGATGATGAAAATATGTAATATAACCATTGTTAAATTTAAACAATATAAATATTAAATTAAAAAATAAAAAAATAAATGAAAAAAAAGACTAAGAATAGCAGAAACAAAGATAGAAAAGACAGTAACAAGTAAGAGTATATATAGTACAGAATTTCAAAACCAGAAAAATTTAACAATGGTAATATTACATATGTTCATCATCGGATCAATTTAGAATAATAGATATAGGCATATAAGATTGATCAAATAATTAAACATTAACAGTTTCAATAAACATTATTTTTTTTAACAATTGACACCCTGCATATTGTCCTCACAATAGTAATACAGAGCATAGGGTATGGGCATGACACACCTTCCAATTGATATTGGTAAGGAAAGAAAAAAAAAATTCTTCTCTTTGAACTAAGAGGAAGCAGATGCATACACAGTCCAATGTTGCACAATTGCAGTGGGCCAGCAGTGAAACTGGCAATGTTGGAGGCTATTGATCCAAGCCTTCTACAGCTCATCACACCAGTCTAGCTCTGCGTTTCATGCCTCGTAATTAAGTTTTTCCACTGGGTGACCAAGGGCAAGTTAAAGCAAGACCTGTATAACAAAACATTCATCTTTTGTATCTTCCAACCAAAGAATATTTTACTGACTCCTTCTTGGACAATTTATCCTGAGTATCTTCCCTTAAATCATGGTTAGGGGATATCTTGGATATCCCAGGAAATAGGGTGGACCTTGATAGTGACAAAATCATTTGAGGCAAGACAAGACTTGGATTCCTCTTAAGGAAATCCTTTTTTTTTTTTTTTTTTTTTTTTGCCTTTTTGAGACAGAGTCTCGCTATGCAGTTGAGGCTGGTCCTGAGCTCACTTTTGTAGCCCAGGCTGGTCTCGAACTCGCACCAATCCTCCTGCCTCAGCCTCCCGAGTGCTGGGATTACAGGCGTGAGCCACCACGCCCGGCTCAGATTTTCAAAATAATTCCTTGGACGAAGTTATTGTAAGAACTGGGGCTACTATTGGTTTCTCAAAACAATAATTTACACCAAGTATGAGGAAATATTTTAAGAAGTATTATTTTTATTTTACTATCTTTATTATAGATTGGATTCTACTATATGCAGCCTACAATGTTGTTTTGCATAATATGAAAAACCTGAAAATTCAGGAAAATATCCATT